>VWZX01007461.1:0-32080 GCA_013399015.1 Galbula dea
TGGTCCAGAGCACACCCTGGGACACAATCCTCAAAAATAACGGCGTACAGGAGGGATGGATGTGCTTCAAGGAAAAAGTCTTGAGTGCACAAGAACAGGCTGTACCAATTAGCCAAAAGGCAAGCCAGCGGGGAAGATGACCACCTTGGTTGAATAGGGAGATACTGAAGGAAATCAGAGATAAAAAGAGAGCCTACCGACTGTGGAAGGTAGGGCTGACTACTCAGGAACAGTATAGGACTATAGTTAGANAGGAACAGTATAGGATTATAGTTAGACCACGCAGAAGGAAAATCAGAGAAACAAAAGTGCAATTTGAAATTAATCTGGCTACTTCTGTTAAGGATAACAAAAAGCGCTTCTACAAATACATTAATATCAAAAGCAGGGGCAAGAAAAACCTCCATTCTTTGTTGGACTTCGGGGGGAACATAGTTACCAGGGATGAAGAGAAGGCTGAGATACTCAACACCTACTTTGCCTCAGTCTTCACCAGTAGGACAGGTGGCCCTCACAATAACTGGCCTCTGGAGCTCACAGATAGAGACAGGAAACCAAATGGCCCCCCTGTGTTCCAGGAGGAAACAGTCTACGAATTACTGAGCCACCTGGATCCACACAAATCTATGGGACCTGATGGATTCCATCCTAGGGTGATGAGGGAGTTGGCAGAAGAGNTGATGAAGGAGATGGCAGAAGAGCTTTCAAGCCACTCTCCATCATCTACCAACAGTCCTGGCTCTCTGGGGAGGTCCCAGATGATTGGAAGTTGGCAAACGTCATGCCAATCCACAAAAAAGGGCTGCAAGGAGGACACGGGCCTCAGTGTCAGCCTGACCTCAGTGCCTGGCAAGGTTATGGAACAGAACATCCTGAGTGCAATCACACAGCACCTTCAGGATGGACGTGGGATCTGACCCAGCCAGCACGGCTTTGTGAGGGGCAGGTCCTCTCTGACCAACCCGATCTCCATTTATGATCAGGTAACCCGCCTGGTGGATGAAGGGAAGGCTGTGGATGTAGTCTACCTGGACTTCAGCAAAGCCTTTGACACTGTCTCCCATGGCATACTCCTGGATAAACTGATAGCCTATGGCTTGGACAGGTGCACTCTCAACTGGGTTAAGAACTGGCTGGATGGCCGGGCCCAGAGAGTGCTGGTGAACGGGGCTGCATCAAGCTGGCGGCCGGTCACCAGTGGTGTCCCCCAGGGGTCAGTGTTGTGTCCAGTTCTGTTTAACATCTTCATCGATGATTTAGATGAGGAGATTGAGTCCATCATGAGTAAATTTGCGGTTGACACCAAGTTGGGAGGGAGTGTTGACCTGCCGGAAGGCAGGAGGGCTCTGCAGAGGGACCTTGATAGGCTGGAGAGATGGGCTGATTCCAACAGGATGAAGTTCAACAAAGCGAAGTGCCGGGTCCTGCACTTTGGCCACAACAACCCCCAGCAGCGCTACAGGCTGGGGACAGAGTGGCTGGAGGGCAGACAGGTAGAAAGGGACCTGGGGGTGCTGATTGACAGGAGGCTAAACATGAGCCAGCAGTGTGCCCAGGTAGCCAAGAAGGCCAATGGCATCCTGGCCTGTATCAAGAATAGTGTGGCCAGCAGGACGAGGGAAGTGATCCTTCCCCTGTACTCGGCACTGGTGAGGCCACACCTTGAGTATTGTGTACAGTTCTGGGCCCCTCAGTTCAAGAAATATATTGAGGTGCTGGAGTGGGTCCAGAGAAGAGCAACAAAACTGGTGAAGGGGCTTGAGCACAAGTCCTATGAAGAGAGGCTGAGGGAGATGGGGTTGTTTAGCCTGGAGAAGAGGAGGCTCAGGGGTGACCTCATCACTCTCTACAGCTATCTGAAAGGAGGTTGTAGTCAGGTGGGGGTCAGTCTCTTCTCCCAGGCAACCAACAACAGAACAAGAGGGCACGAGCTTAGGCTCTGCCAGGGAAGGTTTAGGCTGGATATCAGAAAAAAGTTCTTTAGAGAGCGAGTAATCAAGACATTGGAATGGCCTGCCCAGAGAGGTGCTGGATTCACCATCCCTGGAGGTTTTTAAAATAAGACTGGATGTGGCACTTAGTGCCATGATCTAATAATCATGATAATGCTGGATTAAGGGTTGGACTTGATGATCTTGGAGGTTTCTTCCAACCCAGATCATTCTATGATTCTATGATTCTATGATACCATCCAGAGGGACCTGGACAGGCTGGAGAGGTAGGCCCATGTCAACCTCATAAGTTCAACAAGACCAAGTGCAAGGTCCTACATCTGGGAGCATGGTCCTGCATCTGGGAGCAGTCTCCAGATGTGCCCCACTGAGAAGTGCCCCATGTGAGAGGGATCCCACACTGGAGCACGGGAAGAGCGTGCTTAGGAAGGACTGGAAGGAAAGAGACTTGGGGGTGTTGGTGCATGAGAAGCTCAACATAAGCCACCAGTGTGCACTTGCAGCACAAAAGGCCAACGATATCCTAGGCTGCATCAAGATACGCGTGGCCAGCAGGTCGAGGGAGGAGATTCTCCCCCTCTACTCTGCTCTCATGAGACCCCGCCTGGAATATTGCGCCCAGTTCTGGAGCCCCTATTACAAGAAGGATATGGAAGTGCTGGAGCGAATCCAGAGAAGGGCCACGAGAATGATCAGAGGACTGGAGCACCTCTCCTACGAGGACAGACTGAGAGAGTTGGGGTTGTTCAGTCTGGAGAAGAGAAGGCTCTAAGGAGACCTTCTTGTGGCCTTCCAGTATCTGAAGGGGGCCTCCAAGAAAGCTGGTGAGGGACTTTTTAGGAGGTCAGATGGTGACAGAACCAGGAGAAATGGGTGTAAGCTAGAGGAGGGTAGATTTAGATTAGACTTTAGGAGGAAGTTCTTCACTGTTAGGGTGGTTAGACAGTGGAACAGGTTGCCCAGAGAGGTTGTGGAAGCCTCATCCCTGGAAGCTTTTAAGACAAGGCTGGATGGGGCCCTGGGCAACCTGATCTAGTGGAAAGTGTCCCTGCCAGGCAGGGCGGTTGGAGCATAGATGATCTTTGAGGTCCCTTCCAACTCTGACAATTCTATGATTCTATGAGTTGGAAGGGACCTTGAAAGATCATCTAGTCCAACCTCCCTGCCAAAGCAGGATTCCCTAAGACTAGGTCACAACAAATCTTCCCTGACTGTGAATTGAACCGAGGTCCCAGCAGTGAGAGCACTGAATCCTAACCACTAAACCACCAAGCACAGCAACAACACACTATGCTCTAAAACAGCTCAGTTGCACTCCAAGATCCAGTCATGAAGCAGAAACACATCCTTCAGGTTATACAGAGGTTTCTATTAGGTGGAGGCCCTGTAATTCTGCCTTCTTAATAATACAGTTTTCAATGCTGAGGTTTAAGGTTTTCAAGAAACACTGAGGCACCATACGAGTCCTACAGAATCTCTTTATTTGTGTCCATTTTTATTTATCACATTACAACTTCAGCAGAGACTTTGGAGTAGATGTGTGTACCAATATTTGCACATAAATGTTGTGGAGACAACACTGAGAAGAGCACTGACGTCAGCTGCTGGTTAAGCAGTACCAAGATGTAAAGACAAGAAGTGTTTAAAGCCTAACTGCAAGTTCTAAGCAAGATGTAAGAGAATGCTTTAACACTTACCTAGAAATATTTTATCCCCATTAATTAGTGGAAGAACTGTTAGGTAGTATGAGAAATGAAAAGTTCGTTCTGCCTCTACTACAGCCCACAGGCTTCAAAAGTCTAAGATTTACCAGCAGCTTTTAGAGAACTGTTATGTAGTACTTTGTACGTAAACCTAAACCAAATAGACTATTAAGTAACTTTATTTTTTTTATTATTTCAAGAGGTGAAACTAAATTACACTGGCCCCATGACTGCTATATAGACAGCTGAGTTTAAAACAGCACTAGGATTTAGTACAGCTTACAGAAAAGTTCAGTGAGTTTAAGGCAGAGATAAGAAAGAAATTAAACATCTTAAGTGGAGAGTCACAAACTTTTTACTCACTGTACAACTTCACTGTGAACTTTATCCTCGTTATAATATCCACACAGAACGCTGTCAGAGAATGATTAGCTGTGATATTTTACATTTTTCCTTTCAAATGACAAACTGCATGCTTCCCTACAGAAAATGTACTTCCCTATCCAAGTTTCCAGGCTGGCAGCCTTAAGGGCTGTGTTTTCCACCTTAAAATGCTATCCCCTAAGACACTTTTATCTCTGCTTATAACATGTATCTCAAATTTAAACCTGACCTGCTGAGTTGCACTGCTTCATTCTTTTGCAGTTCTTCCATCTGAAAATTTACAGTATTTCTACAACAACCTGTAAAACAAAAATGGAACAAACCCCCCCAAAATACCCCAAACCCCACCCACACAAAACAAAAAAATGCACAAAAAAACCCCAAACAAAACCAACAAAACTAGAACAAAAGCACCAAAAAACCAAAAAACCCCAACAGAGTCTATCTTAAGAGTAAAAATCTTTTGAAGTTAAGATTGTGGATCAGAAATCACTTCTTAAGTGTATCAAAAGCTTAAGGTTATCATCAGCATCTTCTGTGAATTAAGAACTGTCATAGTATTACCGTAGGCTTTAAAGAAACATGATCAGGGAGATTTCAGTAATTCATACTGAATTTTGTTGAAAGTACCACAGTGTGAAAGAGTGTATACAGACTCAGAAAAAGGTATTCTTTACCACTGAGTGCAAAAAAGCCTTTATTCTCTAAACTTTGCATTCTTACTGATTGGTCAAGAATATAAGTAATAAAAACAGCATCTTTATTTAGGAAGCTTCATAGCTCATGCAAAGTTGTTCTTAGTATAACTAAAAGAGACTTTATAATTCTATGGTCAGAAAAAGCTCAGACAGGTTGCAGTCCAACCCATTAATGATGTCATTCAGGGAACTGACAGCCAAGGCAGCTAATATTTCAACAGGACTTTAGGAAAAAGTGTTTGCAATGCCATTGCTCCTTAGCAAAAGATGGTTTGTGCTTTTGAGTGTGACCTTAAAAGGCACTCTATAAACAATTTTAGATGACAAAATTTAGCAAGAATAGGCAAGGAGTTGTACCTTTTGTCATCTTATGCTAATCTTGTGCAGTTTAATGCATCCACTTCTGCCAAATTACTTCACACTAATGTAAGATCATTTGAATGAAGTTACTTTTTCCTGCATTTAGTATCTTTTCATTTAAGAATGCATACATTGTACCAAATATTGTGTTACAGCAAAGCATGCAGCAGTGAAAAAATCTCTATCATCAGGTGCCTAGAACATGTAATTGCACCATTTACAACTTTATTGGTGAGGAATATACCCGTTATGCCATCTCCCACGATAATTCCCTTTATAGTCAAGATGATCCATTCAGATTAGTATTTCCATATACAATAGCTTCAGGTTACCAGATGCAGCACAGTCAAAGTATTACAGAGTAATTACATAAAGAAATGAAGTGCAGAGCATGTGGGATATATGCTTTTTATTTATGTTACAGGAGAAGGAGATTACTGAGAGATTTCTTCCACATGAAGATGAATAAACATTTTTTTTTAAGCTGCAGATGCCGCCCATCACATTGCTGTTAAATAAAAATGTAACAACAAGCTTCACAAACGAGGTGCTAGAGAAACTTGATCCGGTTTAAGTGCTCTTCTTTTCTTCACCCAGCAAGTTCACTGCTGCTTTCTTGGCTGCAAGAAAAAAGGAAATTTTACCTTGGAGGCCTACAGACTAAGTGGCTTTTTCAGTGTTCTCGAGCTGCATAAAACTTTGGTCACAAAAAAAAACTATCACAAAAGAAAATCATAGCCTCTGTATACACATAATACACAGATACAGCAATAAACCTAGTCGTATAAAGATTTATAAAAATAAACAACAGGAAAGAAGCAGCCCAATAAACAGCATAGACTCAGTTACAAGTATTATATTAATAAAATACTGTTGCTCAGAGTGTTTAGGACATACAGGTTTACAGCAAGAAAGAGACTTCTAAGCTGGTGAAGTAGAGCTGGAGTACTGCTAATGCGCATGTCCCCGTGAATATGTGTGTGCATGATCTCTTAAAAAAATGTATGCATGTGGAAATCTTTATACATAAAAACCATGAAAAAGACAGAATAAGTGACAGAGTAACGACAGAAAAATCTCATGTACAACACAGAAAAACATAATTTAAGACACCAGTCTAACAATAATGATTCAGGAAGGATCATGCAGCAAAATTTCCATGGTTGAGAAAGGCATATCTTTTAGATATCAACAAGAAAACTGCTTAAATTTGTAAGAGGAAATGAGACTGCATGCATTTGTCTAGGGGAAAGAAGACTTAAGGTCTCCTTTTGAAATACCTTATAAAGAAATGTCATTGCAAATTAAGTTTAAATAAACCTTTATTTTAGCTACTTGTTACATTTCCTTCTCTTAATCATAAAACTATCACCAGACATTTTACAGTAAGAGGGTCCACTACAGAATGCAAGGAAATAAAAGTAAAAATTATGTAATCTAGAGATTGTGATAACATTTATTCTAACCAAATAAAAATCTAAATAATTTCTTTAAGAATAGTCTCAGAATCCCTTGATTTCAGAGGAAGAAAAACTACAAAAACTTACAGATGGGAAAACTTCAATTCACATGTTGCTCTTTATTGGAGTTAAAGGATTTGCTTTACCACACAAGCGGCAGCCCTTTTATACTACTACTGCATATTTGAGATAGCATTTTAGGACATTAAAGAATACTCTGAAATAATGACTGTCTTTATGGAAGGTACCTTGTGAGGATGTTTGGACCTGCCTCTAGAGAGAATATTGATAATGGAACGTATGGTGGGAAGATGTATAAGCTAAGTGGCCATTTCTTCTACTTATGGAGCTTGCATTCATTCTAGCACAACTGCACTCCTAGAAAGTAAGATCCAGTGCTATCCTCTTTTCTTGGCATCTTCACCCAAATGTAACTTCTCCATTATAATTTACATAATCATTTTATACTTCCCACCTCCTCCCTCCCCCCCCAACGAATATTAACTGTAATATTAGTTGCCCAGGAAAATTCCTCCTACTTGATATGGTTAATGAATGGTCTTTTCCTCACCTTCTTCAGTGATGGTATCTGCAGTCTCTGCAGCCTTGTCTTTCAGGTTTTTAACAACACTGTCAAGCTGAGCTTCATGCTTCAGAAAGAAAGGCCGGATAACTTGACGATAGAGAAACTCTGCCCCATTAGAAGGACTTGGAGCCATGCACCACAACAGAAAGACACACTACAAGGAACAAAAACATCCACATAAGTAGAAGAAACAAGTAGGGGACAAGGTGTAGCATACTTTCCTAACTGACACAGACTAGAGCATATTTAAAGCAGTACCTGATACCCTTCATTTTGTATGGTCACAGTCCAGTAAGTATGTACATCAGAATAGTTACATGCAGCGAATCTTCATATTGGAACAATTAATGGATACTGATAGGATAGAGAAGGGCTGCAGCAGTGAAGCTGATCTGGTAACGGGTGTGTCAAAAATTGCATATACTTTGATATTTTTTGCTTTTCAAGGAAGGAGTACAAAACCTTATTAGACAAAACATTAGTCTCTCTGTCTACTCCTTAACTGTACGGCATAGGCCTCACTGAAGGTCTAGGTTCCTAGATCCCCTAAATTCAGACAAAACACTGTCCTGTCCTCTCTGCCTCCCTGCTGCAAAATGCTGTAGGAGAATGAATGTGATTATGTGCATCCTAGAACTAAAGTGACAAAAAACTAAAGATGTATCCAAGCTACGTACAACGTACAGACAAGGCTACTGCTTTTGTATGGCATGGTTTAGATGCAACTTTGATAGCACAGTCTGTTCTCGGGAGACAAAAAAACACAAACAGCAAATTAACATCACAGTGTGTGCAGTAATACTGCATTTTATTAAGGAGACTGGAAAGACAGCTATTGCACGAATCCCCAATATCTGCCTTTCGTACTGAAGTGAATTAAGCAAATTTTCTGATGAACTATACATTTTTTTCCAGACACAAACATTATAATATTACTGTGTCAAAAGCCTCTCCAGAAAATAAAAGCAGAACAGTTTTTCACAGACTACCTTTTCTTCAAACACAAAACAAAAGCACTCCAGCCTCAGCCAAAATGTGCTTTGTTTTGATGTCAGACATGATTACATGTTTGATGATTTCCACACATTTTTGGGAGAGGAAGAACATACAAGTCAACTCTTCCTCCTGAAAAAAACCCCACCACATAATTACTCAACTTAGACACCAAAAATCAAACTAATAATTTAAACTACAATAAAAACCATAAACAACTTAAAAGTCTGCATTAAATACAGTAGCACTTATTTAAATAGCTTAGATTTCTGAAGTTTTCCAGTTTTCACAGCAGTATCTACAGTAGCTGAAGAGATTTTTCAATGCATGTGCTAGGGCTTCTGGAAAACATTTAAAAATACAGCAAAGTCTTATTGATTTATGAGCTTTCCAGTAAACTGCATAGCACAAAAGCATTTCCTAGAAACTAGTTTGATCACAGTATCTTTTCAGAATTTCACTGTGCCTAGCCAGACGTTTGTTTCCTCTCCTTCCCCTCATACTTTTGATTTCCCACTGTAAAACTGCAAAGACAGAAACACATTCAAAGATTTGTTTCAGTGTAAGAAACTCCTAAATAAGAATTTGACCATTACAAGGCCAAAAGAGGTAATTTTAAAAGAAAGGTTCTGATTTGAATTTAACAAACGGGGGGAAGCATGGAGGTACAGAAGATAATAAAATCAATTTTCAATTGCCTTCTCATTGCCTTCTTCAAACAAGCCTTTCAAGTATTTTGCAGTATCTCTCCTCTGTTCTTCCTCAGACTGAAACAGTGGGTAGCCTGGCATTTGTAAAAGTACAGATAGATTAAGTATACTTAAACAAAGACATTGTTATGGTCAGAATGTGTTTGTAAAGTCTTTTCTCAAGGAATCCAGAGGCCTTTCTCAGGGAACCAGTGGCCCTGGAAAAGGAACCAAGAATGACAAAGCCCCATTGGAAGGGGGGGAAGGCTCACTGAAACAGAAAACAGGTTATAATTCTTTAAGCTAAACAACTGACTCTCCAGCAAGCTAAAATGTCTTCTGTCCAACAGCAAACACAGTGATTGGCCATCTCCTCGAATCATTTCAACATATTAAATTTGACTGACAATATATTCACACTTTAGTTGACAAACAAAGCTTGGAACACAGTAAGCAAATTACTGTTGGTAGATAAACAACAAAAAAAAGCAGATTATCAACAAGCTCCTCTGATATTTACCATTTTCTTTCAGAAAAGCAGGTTTAATTAGAAATGAAGTCTATATGATTCAAAAACACTCTTACGTGATAACTTCTTTCTCTGCTCCCAGCAGAGAACAGATGTTAACACTTACTTTTGCTGCCTTTCTAGTACTACTCTACACTTCCACTAATGCTCTTAAAGAGAAAAAACAGAGCCACTCTGTAGGGCTTAGCATGTGCTGTCATTCTGACCAAATTTACCTGAATATCATGACAAAGAACTGTCTTTCCATGGTACAGCTACAGCATCTCTTTTTCCTAAAACATGGCAGACCTTTCCCTGGCACCAATCCCAGCTTCCCCTTTTGCTTCACAAAACCAGCAGCTATAAACAGGTCATTTTCAAAGTGCTACATTACATGCAACCAGCATCTAAAAATAAGGCGTGACCCATGAAAACATTCCATCTGTATTCATCCATCCTTTCTTGTAGACTTTAAAACAGTTATACCAAAGGTCTCATTTTAGGAGAGAGGTCACATGAACTTATTATACCTTTAGCACATAGTACAAAGGGAACCAGGACAGAAAGATATCAGAGAAGAATTCCACTATGCTGAAAACACCATACACAACCCAGTAGGTCAACCACTGTGTGTCATCATCTTTGTTGGGGCTTTCAATGGCCTTGATTCTGCAAGGAAAATAAAACAAGTGAGCAAATCAGTAGCATCAGTCTCATCTGTAATGGCAAAGTTTTTATGACTCAGATTTGTTGTTATGTGTGAATCCTCCTAACTTACTCTATACGCTTTAGAGAACAGAAATAAGTAGTATCTAACATACAGACATGTCCAAGATGTTTGAACAGCAAAGAATTTCCCTACATGTCAGACTTCAAAACGAAAAGATACTCATGTTATTTCTAGCTCTGGGATTATAAAAAGACAGAACAAAACCAGTGATCATCCTGATACAAATTTTAAATATAGCTCAGGAATTTGAAGTGAATCTCAAATAACTTTACTTGTAATGTCCACGTGCTAGATTCCTCTTTGAAAAGGTAAACCATAGTATTTGGTCTAACTACTAACAAGTACTTGGTTTACAGAAGCCGAGGAGATCCAGTATCACCCACTCCATACAGTAAGGACTATGTACCTGCATTGCCTATTGTTTTGATATATAAACCCACTCCTACAGATCCTGCAAATTCTGGTGCAGACTACAGTATTAAGAATAGGGTGGGAATAAAGTCTTGAGCCTCTAAGGTTTTTGATTAACTGGGTTTTGCTCTCCAACTGCTAGGACAATACAATTCAAGTTCTAAATACAGGAAGTAGAAAGAAAGATGCACTTGTGCTTCCTTCAGTAAAAATGGTGAAATGGTGAATCTGGACTTGGTAAGTTCCAGATCAGCACTGTAAGAAGTTTTAGAAGGAAATGCTAGCAACTGTAAGCTTGAGAATGTGAAGCTTTAGAGTACTAAAAAAGCATTTGTCCTTTTCATTCATGTCATAGGATTAAAATCTGTAGACTCAGTTCAATGAATTTGTTTCTAATTCTTTACTTGTTTAATGTCAGCTATATTGTTGCTGAAGCAGCACCTGTGGGATACATGACAGGTGCAATGTTTTCTTTCAGTCCATACAAAAGCTACAGAGTTAGGGAGGCTTACAAAACAGGTAGATAGCTGGCTTTGAGTACACTTCCTGATTTGTGAATTTAGAATCAGTTTGGACACTGTCACTAGCTCTGTAAACTTGGGACTCTTCCTAGTTTAAATCCTAATTTAAAAAAAACCCAAACAACAACAACAAAAGTATCATGTGGCATGCCTTACAAAAGCATGGCCAAACCCACCACATGTAGAGAAAACTGTAGCTGACTGACTTACTTTGAAACGCAAGAGAAGGATCTGATACTTAAATTATGCATCATTTCTATTAGAGTTTGTGGCTAGCCAGCAGGGTTCTGCAATGAGCTACAGCCCTTGCCATACCCCATCATTCACAATAGGGTGCTGTTATTGAGGTAATGCATCAGTAAAACTGGAAGAACTGGTTTTACTCAGGTGAACAGCTGCAGGTCTACTTACTGCTGTTCCTAACAACACAGTTAGAAAAAAGTACACCAGGCAATCTAGTCTGCTCAAGGCAGTGCCAACTTCAACTGTTCCTGCCCTCCCACTACAAACCACATTTTTTCTACACCTCCACCTCTCAGGTATTCAAACACTATCAGGTATGGGGACTCCACCAAAAAAAGAAAAACAAACAAAAAACCCCAAAATCAAAAGCAACCAAAACAAAAAAAACAACAACCAAACAACATGGGGCTACTGATCTGCTTTCACGGTGTGAAACTGAATTCAGGAGGGAAAGAAAAAGCACAAGTGACTAGTAGGGAAGTTGGAGTGGTAGATAAACAGAGGACAGAAAGGATCTAATTAAAAAATGCTTCAGTGTTAAGGAAAACTTGCTGTAGACTTGTGCATTTCTCTGGTTCTGAAGACAATTTCTGCATTACAAGCATACAGGGGAAGGTTTATTTCATAATAAAGCACACTAGTTTGGTTTTTGTGAGAGAACACTTTGCTGTGAAACCACTAACAGTCTTGCTGTTTTCCATTTCCCTTCATCACCTAGAAAACATCCATGGATTTAAGGAAGCTTTTATGTTTAATTTTTAATTTAATTTTAGTTTGATTTTATGTTTAATGTTTAATTTTAACAATACTAAAGCCATCTTAGTAATCATTACAATGAGTTTTCATAAAAAAATTTAGAATCTCCAATTCTGTGGCAAAGGGCATACCATTCTGTCAATGGGGCACACTCTGCTGTAAAAACAGACGGCCTTTCAGAGTTCCTAAATGCAGTGCTACAGGTGTGCTCCCTTTGAATGTTCACCATCTGCTGCGGTAGTTCATTTAGGCAATGATTTGAAAGAAATACACGAACAAGATACTTCTATGGTCAGACAGGCACAAACAGCAGTACCACAAGTAGTTAAAAACCCATCTGATTTAACCAGCTGATATAAAGCATTAAATTCACATGTGGCGTTTTCTTGCACACTGTACAAACAGCCTATTTCCTCATGTAAAAATTGCGCATCTTGCTTATCATATGCATACTGACAAGTAGGCTTCTTTCCTTTGGGGACAGAAAGAAGTTGCCAGCTCTCCTGTGTTAGGCAAGTCTCATAGCTGTGATGAAACACCTTCAAAATGTAACTATAAAGTACAGCACCACAAAAAAACCCCCAAACAAACAGGAAAACAAGAAAAGCAACTAACAACAACAGACATTTTTAAAAAATCTCACTTTTTGACTCAGGCTCTCCTTACTGGCATTTAAGATTGGCACTGCTACACATTAAATGTTAGCAGCACTGTGAGTCACCAGGAGGAAGGGTAGTTTAAAAATATATTTCAGCAAACCCCATGCATGTAAGTCTAACTATTCCTTTAACATCTGTAGTCCAACACCAACAAAGTCACAAGAGATCAAGACAGTAAAAGAGAGGAGTGCACACGAGGTGCAGCACTGCAGTGCATCTTGATCAAGAAAGTCTGGTAAAATCCCTTCATTTGTGCCTCAAACATATCTACAATCCCTAAGAACAGTATCCACATCTGTTATAAAGTGGACACCCTGCAATGAATTTAATTCAGACTGTGAGCCCATATGTATAACAGAGGCCTTTTTCTTTCAAAACTAAATTTAAGATACAAAAGATAAATTCAACCTTTCCTACAGTTAACATAATACTGGACCTTCTCTTGCATCTAACCACTTACTATCTCTAGAAACAAAAGCACATCATTTCTCCAAACAACAGGTAAGACAGCTTTTATTTAAAACACTCTAAAAAGACAAAACAGCAAATATGTTTGGAGGAACTGATTTGGCAGAACATACACAAAAGGGGCAAACACACTTTTTACTCTCTTAAGTAAAAAGAATATCATCTGATAGAGGAAACAGTGTAATTGCAGACAGACTTGGACAATTTCTGCTCATACCTGAGAACTGTGAATCTGGTTAGATACACCAGCTCTCTCAAATCACTTTTATAAAGCAGCAGCAGTGCATTACTTGTGAACATGCAGTATTTTCCATGAAGGGAAAAAAAGTTTTGAGAAGAATGCTTAAAAGAAAACAAATTAATTGCTCCAGCTCTCAACAAATACAGGAACAATTTTACATTTTCTAAAGCTCTGTGACCAAAGAAAAGAAGCATTGCTGTTTTAGAGGTAAGGAAGAGGCAAAGGAACTGGGAGACAGGCTCAAGACACCATGAGAGTATTTAAGACTACAGTTGCATGCTTTTACTTCTCTACAACCAATCTAGATTGTCTCCTGTTTGTAAAATGCCACAAGCAGCATGTGCATAGCAGAAACTGCTAAGCTGAAGTAACAGCATAAATTAGCCAAAGCAGAGAGAGGCATGACTGTACTATATTGCTTTTCTTCCTTGAAGACACCAGTAATAAGTTCAGACATTTCACTGCCCAAAGCTATTTTCATCTACACATTTTTTTAAACCAAGCATGACAGCACTTCTGAAATCTCCAACCCTCTGCATGCATTTCTTAGTCATCAGAGGCTCCCTTCCTGCTTGCACACACTGATTTTTTTGAGGTAGTTCACAAACACTGAGTATGGACAGAGCTACGTTTAAACAGGATAGCTCTGGAAAGTCTGGAGAAGCAGTGAAAATACTGGCGATGGCATTTAAATACTGCCAACCCTCACTTCTTCCATCTACCAGTCTAAGTATTGCCTTGTGCAGTTAAAGCTTGCTAAAGAGTTGCTTTTATCATATGTAGTAAGCTTTTCAATGCTGGTCTCCTGCAAACACAAAAGCCTGCAAACAAATGTTAGATTTCAACTTAAAATTAATTATTCTATTTCATCACATAGCACTTAACAGAATTTTATGGAGCAAGACTAGGCTTTTATGACAAACTTTAATCCAGACTGTCTGACTTACTGTGAAACTGCCAGATGTTTACTTGGAAAACTACTGCTTAGTTTTGCCCCTGCTAAGAGCCTTGCGTAGGTCCTTGCTGGTGACATGACATAGACGACTTGCATTTTTGGGACAATTCTCTACCACTTGAGAAGAAACTCTTCCATCTATAAAACCACTAAAGACACAAAACAAAGCTGAAGGTCAGCATGAACAAGGGGGAAGAAGGGAAACGGCTGTGCCTGTCTGAAACTGTAACAAACATTAACTAGAGAGTTGCACTCTCCACTCGTGATGGCATTGAGCCCTGGCTGAGACCACCACCGCAGCGACATCAAAGCAAGCATCAATGCAGCTGCAGCTGTACCACCTCACACCGACGGCCAGGGGGAATCCACCTGCTAGGTCTAACTCAGCAGCAACAGCTTCCAGCACTTCACTGAAATTCACGCCTGCTACACGGCACACTTTCACGCGTGAACAGACTAAAATCTGAGACGAGCATCCTTCTCTGAGTTTGTTTTTTTTCCAATTCATTTTCTTTCAGGCAAGAACAGAGGAGAATAGGAACTACTGTGACCATGGTAACTGAGAACTAAAATCATAATAAACCAGATTTGGTAGATGCCTAATTGGTTACTCATCCAGTAGCCTGTTTGCAATTATAAACAAACTGTAAGGAGGAGGTGATCTCCCTTGTAGAACACAGACATCTATCTCACTCCTTCATAAGTGTCTTTTCTGCTGATCGGAAACTTGACCAAGTACTTCATTATTTTTCACTTTAAACAGATCAGTCACCAACAACGCAGAAGTGATACACTGATCTACTTCACAACAGAAGAAAGTAAAATAACTGGAACAAAGTAATCTGCTTTTTCTCCTTCAGTATCTTTCTCAGACATTTCAGGTTTGGATCCATTGTTAAAGCACCTTGATACATAACAGATATTCCTGAAAATAAAACACCTAAAGAGGCTTTCCGTTGAAAAATTATAAGTCTTTTGCATTCAAGAGGAGCTACTGTGTCTTCCTTTCCATTTTCTCATCAGCTAGGTGGTTTTGGAAGAAATAGTGATCCTTAATGCATCCCTGTCTCAGGCCCATTACATTATCTAGTGCTTCTTATCAGACATACGCTGACACTGCACCATTTGCATTCCTGCATTATCTGGGAGAGTCCTCAACTAAAAATATCAGTGTGAATTTTAGCAAACACCGTTACAACAGTGATTCTCCCCACTGTTACTAGCAGCAGGTAAGACACAGCAATCCCAACTTCTCACTAAAGATGACAAACCTGGGAACCCGAACCCGGAACCTAACGCTACAGGAACTGGTTTTCAAGTGTGGAAATAACCCAGCACGTCCCATCTGTAATTTATTACATAGCAGTTGCCAGATGGAAGAAACCTCATTCTTTACTTAGCACCTTGCGCCTATACACGCTGAGGGACCGGAGTGGATGGGAAGCACAACACTCCGGAGCGCCACCGTGATAGTCTGTGCACTGGCGCAGGGGTGTGATTTTGCAACTGTATCCTCTCCCCCGCGGGTAACACATGCCATCACCACGGTATGCGCGGCACAAGTCGCGACACTCACGAGACGTAGGCGGGGTAGGCGAAGCCGATGAGGTTGCAGAGCAGGGATGCACCGTAGCCAACCACCAGGTATACGGCCACCGCCCCGATGATGGCTGCGCGGAGAGAGATCGGAGAGTCGTTAGCGAGGGCAGCCCCTCACCCCGCGGCGCCAGAGGGGGACGTGTCCTTGCCCGCTCACGGGGGTGGCCCAGCGCCGCCAAGGGAGCACGAAGACAAGCAGGAAGGGCGCGTCTGCTACGTCCAGACAGCCGCCACGGGCCGTTCCGTCCCTGCTCTCCAGTCCCTTTTAAGACGTCCCCCGCCCCCGAGCGCCTGAGGGGACCGGGCTGGGGAAAATAACTAGAGCTTACCGGTGGCGATGTAGGTGCGGTGGACGCCGGTCTTGCCCTCGATCTGCTCGAGCACGGCAGTCATACAGTTTTTCTCGTGCAGGAACCGGTCAAACCTCTGCCTCATCGTCGCGGCCATGGTGAAGCCGCCGCGGGCGCCTGGTCCTCAGCCTCCGCAGCCCCAGGCGCAAGGCCACCGAGCGGCACTCTCCCCCTTTATTGCCTGCTGCCCGCCCACCCACGGCGACGGTGGGAGGTGGCACTTCGCCCGGCACGGCCGCGCCCGGCTGGAGGAAAGCGGCAAGACTGCCGCGGGGGTGAGGCGCAGCGCCGCTAGGAGGCGGCGGCAAGCAGCAAGGAGCCATCTTCCCCCGGGCCCTGGGAGTCCTGCCCGCGCCGCGAAATGGAGGTCAGGGGGCGCCCCCCCCCCTTTCCTCGCCCTTTTGTTCTGGGGAGCTCTGGACACAGGCAGCGTTGCAACACGGGGTAGGAGAGAGTGAACCCTGCCGCTTCCTGCCGTCCTCGCCCGACAAGCAGGCAGAATAGTCAGGCTACAGCCATGTGCCTGCCGAGGCGCCGGGAGCGGGATTGATTTTTTAGCTTAGTGGGGTGGCATGGGACATCCCTGCAAGGAAGGTGCCCCTTGTAAGCTGCTTCTGCATCCCCGGTGTGAGCGAAGCTAAAGAGAAGGCGGGCTCAAACACAACCAGCTCTGATAACCTAAAATTGCTCAAAAGGTTTTAAAAAATAAAAGCCGTATGTATTACCACTAACTTAAGATGCAAGGAGTAAAAATCACACATGGATGGTAGGAATTCATGTGATGTAGAAGAAGGGTTATGAAAACATCATTGCACGGCTACCCAAAAGGGATGTGACCAGACAGAGGGCAGGGTCTCCTAGCTGTAATTGTACCTGAGAACTTAAGAGTGTGCACAACGTTCTTGCCAACTAAATATAGTTTATTGGCTATGATGTAGTTCTGGAAACCTCCTTGGCTGGGTTGACCCTTCCCAGAAACTCCTCTGCATCTGACTCAGCATTGCAACTAATAACACTGACTCTCTATGCCTTCTTCAAATCTGTGTCACTCATAAAAACATGCCAGAAAATACAAATCAGTCTTCCAAGCATTTTTTGTATGTGTCTTGTCTTCACTGAAGAAAAAATGTACATAGCACATTGTGCTTTTGAGCTGTCATTGTTATGGAGGAAAGGATCTTGCAAAGAATTTAGAACAAATTTGTTTAACTGCTGAAGTACTTCTTCTTTCAAGTAGCTGTTGCCTTAAAGGCAGAGGTGAGAACAGCAAGAATAATACCTGATCCATAACCACAGTTAAAAGGTTCATCCTGTGATTTCAACCCTTTTTTTGTGTGTGTGATAAGAGTTTTCATCTTCTTGAATGGAAACATAAAATACAGTTAAAAGGCATCTTTGGACATGATATAGTCCATTCTTTTGCTCAAAGCAGGACAAATGCCAAAGCTGGACCACAGTGCTCAGAGGCTTTTCCTCATGTTTGAAACGGAAATTCCCTTGGCATCATGTGTAACTGTTTCATCTTGTCCTTTGCCCCAGTGCTCTGTAAGTCCGAGGAGGGTCTAGTTCTCTTTTAACCTCAAAATGGATAGCTGAAGGTAGCAATCTGATGTCCCTACTTAGCCTTCTTCTGAGAGCAAGCACATCAACCCCATATCCTTGAGCCCCCTTCCTTTTCTTGTTTGCCATATCCATCTGATGTTACAAGAGAATGTGAGTGCCTGTTGTGCCTGCTGGGGCACAGGTCACATGGCATGAAAGGGTGCTGCTGCTTCAGAGTTAATAATGACCTGTAACAGTGCCAGATATCCTTAAGAAACAGCCTTTAACAAGATGTGTGAAAGATTTAATTCTCAGCTGCAGACAGAACAAAATTCTGTACTTGAGTTCAAAATACAGCAATATTAAAAAAGATAGCAACTTCACTTAGATTCCATTTTTTGTCAAGTACAAAGACATTTCTGTATAGCAAGTTCCCTATTCTTATACTTTGCTATTCTGATGGGCACAGGGGTTAAAAATGACATAAAGTAAGCATCACCAGAGGATGCATAAAACAGTGTGACTTATTTTGCTGACGGGTATGCTAGGATATGGAGAAATTACAAGACCTGCTAAGTTCTAAATTAGCAGATCTCTAACTGAAATGGGATCTGTGGACTTGGATCGTATTTTGTGGGAGTGCAAGAAGCCCCATGAAAACTTATTCTGGTCTTCTGTGTTTTTTTTTTTTTTCCCTCCTATATCAGTTAGGACCACATCCGCACGGGGGAGAAAAAAAAAAAAAGAGGGAGGAAAGGAAAAAAAATTACAATGTAGCAGAGAAAAAGACTAGCTGGATGTGTTTCTTCCTTTCTGTTCCTAACAGTTATGGAACGAGTGGTGAATGTACATTTTGTGTCTTCAGGCCTGCAAGCACACCTTCTTAATATTATAACTGCTTACTTTTGTAGCACAGCTAAAGCCTGTCAAAGTCCCCCGCACCATGCCCGAAACGAATTCAACGCGTGGATGAGGAGGGTGAAGCAAAGCCTGACCCAGAAGAAGCTGACTACCTCACGCGCAGCTGCGGGACCTGCCAAGGAGCGAAGCAGCGACGTGCCGAAGGTTCGCGTCGCCTCACTTCACCTCAGCGGCGACAAGCGCCTACGCTGCGGCCGCTGGACGCCTCGATGGCCGGGCGCCCACCAGCAGCCGCAGATGGCGCCCCGACTGAACTGACATATTGGACCTCACGAGTCCAAGCCTTCCCCGCGCGCGCAGAGATGACACCCAAGGCTGACCGCAGCGCCCATTGGCTACCTCCTGCGATCACTTTAGGGTCTCGTTCCCTCACTGGCTCTCCAGGTGATTGGCTGTTCGCGTCAAGCCGCGTAGCTACGCGATAGGACGCCGGAGCCGCCGGCACGAGACGATTGGTGGAGGAAGCTGCCGCTGCCCGCCATGGGCGGGCACCTTGGAATCCTGCCCCCGGCTGCTGTACGGTGGTGCGGGCTTCGCCGCGTCGGGATGAGCCGTGTTTGTTCATGGAGACCAAACGGCCCGAGATCCCCAGCAGCGTCTTGGACGACCTGTGCAGGTAGCCGTGGGGCGGGGGCATTTCGGCCTGAGCCTTCTCGTCCCCCCGCGCAGCTGCCGCGGCGCCTCCGTCCTTTTGCGCGGCGAGCCGTTCCTTACGGAGGAAAGGGTAGGCGCCGTCTTCCCGCTCCGCTGTCTCCCCTTCCTTCCGCCCCCCGCCTGCTCCCGCCCGCCACCCGGTGCCAGGCACGCTTTGGGGCGGCTAGGCCGGCGTGGCGTGAGGCCCAGATTGCTTGAGGCTGTAAGAGGCGCTCCCTGGCCTGGCGGGACTCCGAAGCGGGGAGTGGCATGGCCCTTGGGAAGGAGTGGTGTCCGTAGTCCCGCAGCAGCCGGGAAGCGGAAGGAAGGGGCCAGTTGCCGCCCCGCCCATGCCCGTGGGGCTGCAGTCGGCCCCCTCACGTCGCAAGGCGCCGCCCTCCCGATGTAAGCCGTCCTGGCGGCGCGGGAAGGGTATAGTGTTTCGTCGTCAGAACCCGGTGTCGGGATAAACGGGAGGCAAAGATGAAGGTAAGTATGGACGGAAAGGCAGAACGTGGTCTGTGGGTGTTTATTACGGTGTTCAGTAGCTGACGCCGTTGGGCCGAGGAAGGTAAAACTGTTGGCAGTGTTTGCGTGGGTGAAAGAAGAGTTAGAAGCGTAAGGTTGATACGGTACGCGTAGTGGCTGACTGACGTGATGCTTACTGTTCAGAAGTCTGGTTTCATGTGGAAGTGCTGGCAGAAAGTCCCTTCTGCTGATTTACCTCTACTGGAAGAGAATGCTCCAGTGAGACAGAAAAGAAGGAGTCAAAGGAATATTTTCCATCTGAAACTGTCCTCTCGCGTTTGTTAATCATTTCAGAGTGAAATGTTTAACTTTCCCTATCCTAAAGGCTTCATGTTTAAATTTTTATAAAATATGTTTTCTTGGGGAGGGAAGAGGGGCTATTTTCCCTTAGGATCTCAGCCTCTGATCATTCATGGTGCAGCCCTTTGGATTTTTAAATTCATCTGTCATCCTCAGAATTTGATCCTCCAAACTGGATGTGGTATTTGACATGGAATAATCCTTCTGTCGTAGTATCCCAAAAGGACTCTTAAAGTTTCTATGTACAAGAGGGAAAGATTATTAGAGATGAAGGATGGTCCATTTGGCTGAATTACTGTTTTCAAGTCAGTGAAAATGCTTAGAATTGAGAATACCACAGAAAGCTATAACTACTCCACTCAGTATTATCATTTTGTCCTGTATATAGTAACAAGAGTCAGAGTTTGCATTATACATCTAAATCTTCAGTTCTCCAACTCTAGCCTCTCAAGTATGTTTGTGTTTCCATCATGTTTCCTTTGTGGTCCCTACAGAGGGATGGGACTTGTCTTTTAGATTCCTGCTCACATATGAAGTGAGGTTTAAGACTACTTCAGAAAATCCAGAGGGGGAGTCGCAGCGCTTACAAAATTGAAATAGCCTATTGGTGTCACTCCTGTGGGGTGACTGATCGAAGGGTACATGAGTAATCAGCTCTTTCACTGTTCTGAGGCCTGCTGCACTGTCTTAGTGTCTTCCTCTGACTTGCTGTGGTCTTCTTCCTTTGAAAAGGTGTTTTATCTTAAAATTGTATGAATGTAGTCTTGTGGCTTTAATTAAAAAATAGCCTTAGAATTGTAGATTGGGGCTTCCAGTTACCATCTGTCTTGCTCTTCATCTTGTCTTTATTCACCTTATTGACTTTCATTAGTGCTAACAGATCAGCTCTGCTTAAAATACATTACTTTGCCTGGATATGGGAAGAATAACTGAAAGGAGCAGAGAAGTCAGTCTTTCCCGTGGGAAGGAGAAAAAGGATTGTCATGTGGCCTGGAGGAGTGACAGTGCCTGATAGGCCGTGGCTCAAGGGATAAGATAAACTATTGAATAAGGAGAGGATCAGTGGTGCTGTGCTTCAGGTGGTTAGCTGTGAATGGCTTATTAAAATATATGTTGTTTCCCACGTTCTTCTATGTATACCAAGCAATTTTTCAGGCTCAGTTACTGAGAAGATTCAAAAGACTTTCTAGCACAACCTATACTTCGTTTTTGTTCTCATTTTTCTAAAAATTTTGTCACCAAATGAAACTTTAGTACTATATTAATCATAATTTCAGTATAACAGGTTTGAAAAGATACAGGACCCATACAGGCTCTCTAGTGTCTTATATGAACTTTAGCTGTGTGAGCTGCAGATCTAAACTACTAGTGAATTTTAGGAGATGGCAAGCATTCACATGACTCTTACCAAGCTAAACAATGAAATAAATAAGTTTTTAAGTGAGGCTTGCCCAGTAGTTTGGTTTTGTTTTTTTAGTGGTTTTTATGTTTGTTTGGATTTTTTTGGTGTATTTGAAAACCAAAAGGCTAGGTTAAAGCTTAGTTGTTCACAAAACATAACTACTGGATTTGAAAGTGCTAAAGTCTTGAAAGTGCTAAAATAGCTGTCAAACTTCTATACTTTTTGTCTTTGGACAGAAATATTTTCCTTTGTTTTGAAGCAAAAGGCCTGAATTCTGTGCTGAAAACTGTATGCAGGAGATACAATCTTCAGTATTTCTCACTGTATCTGCTATTTTACCTGCTTGATATGTTTAGTTATGACAGAAGGACTACAGTGAGCTGGTGCTAATTCCATCAACATAATGCATTACTGAAGTAAACTGTGTTTGGACTTCAAGCTGAACTGCTTTCTTTAGATTCCTTGTGGGGGCTTCTGTCTAGGCAGAGGCTACACAAAGAGGTGCCTGATTAGGTCCTCAAATCACTTGCAGTTGTCCCAGCTATTTCAGCTGATTAGTCTAAATAATAATTCCACTCTTTGAGGCAGCTACAGCTGTTTTAGCACCTGCAGGTAGTTCTCCTGACTGTTGCTAGCTCCAGTGACATACAAAGGTGCCGTAGGTGGTATCTTATTTTTGTCTTGAGGGGAGAGTGTGGTTCTTCTTTTGTTTGTTTGGGTTTGTCAAGTCCAATAGGTTAAGAAGAAACATGAAGTACTGCTGGTAACCTTTATCTCATGAATTCTTTTTTTTTTTGCAATTGTTGAGTTAAAGCTTCCAAGTTTTTAAGTACTGTGCAGGATGACAGGATTTCTTTTTGTTGTAATTAATACTGAGAAAAATAATAATATTGACAAATGCTGTTCAATTGTATTGTTAATTAGGCTAACACTCCAAATTTTTATTGTTTGTAGTTATAAAGCAACTCTGTTTTGAGATACGTGAACTTCTATGACAATCTGGTTTATGTTCTTAGACTGGGTTTGTGGTTTGATGTTACTTTTACAGTTTCACTTGCAGTGTTTGTGTGATCATGTATTTTCCTGAAGGTACAGGTTAATTATTTAGTAGCAACCGTAGCATCCAGCATGAAATTAAGTTTTAATTAGACAAGGGAAACTTAGTCTCCTTATTTCTTCTGTGAGAATAAAAAATACCCAGATCCTGCGGGCTCCATGTGTATTAGTAGATATTCTCTCTGATACTAACCTTAGTATTTTTCTATGTTGTGACCAGTGGAATATATAATAAATTCATATAGGTTATAGCTAAGCTTAAATGTAGAATTTTTAATGTATGTTGCTAAAAATTGCCTTTCCTGTTGTCTTTGATAAATCAGCTACATTGGATGAAGGGCTTTTGGGTCCTGGGCTTGCTTTGTCCTAGTGGAGGTCAACATATATAGTGATCTGCTGTAATGGGCATGTTCAGAGTCAGACATTCATAGCTGACTACACAGAATCTAATATGGAAATTTGCACTAGAAAATCGGTATAAGATAGCTCTTAGAACAAACAAACAAAACCCCCAAACCCCACAACTTTTTCCAACGGTATAAAATAACAAGCAGACTTTTATATTTGTCTGTAGAGGTCTGCGTAAGAATTGAGTATAAGTGATAAAGGTGATGATTATTGTTAAGTGCTTCCATTGTATAACCATTCTCCTAGGGGTAACAAAACCAAGATTTAAAAACACTGATCAAATGCGCTTTCACTTAACTGGTGTGTCTGTGGTTTTGTTTTTTTCCCTGAAGCTATCATAGCTTTTCTTTACTGGTGAACTGAATTAGGAGAATTCTACACTTAGAATTTGTATTCAGAGGGTAAAATGTTAAAGTTCCATTCTTATTCAGAGTAAAATCTTACTTGGCAGCACATGGAAACAAGTTGAAAGCTAAAGTCAGGTACATAATATCTTCAAAAATCTGTTGAGTTCCTAGGCAGTTTCAGAGTCTCACAATGGCAGGATACAATTTATTCTAGTTCTGGTAAGTATGTTTAAGCCTCAGTAGTAGGACTGTTCTGGCCTGTTCTGTTAAATAGCAAGTAACAGGTATCCACATAATTTTTTTGTCATACTGTCATGTGCTACTAAATGGCTGGAGGTACTAATATAGGTTTTGTGACTTCCTAGTTTTCTCTTTCTCCTACAAGCTGGTGCTGTTAACCTGGTCTTTTAACTTTAGGACTGTGGTGGTTTAACCTTGGCCAGCAATCAGATGCCCACCTAGCCACTCGCTCCTTGTCTTCAACAGCATGGGGGAGAAAATAGGAGCTTGTGGCTCAGGATGACACAGAAAGTTGCTTACCAGTTACCATCATGGGCAAACAGACTTGGGGAAAATTAATTTAGTTTGTTGCCAGTTAAAATAGATTTGGATAGAGAGAAATAAAGACAAAAAAAATTAAATGCTTTTCTCTATATTCCCATTTTTCGCAGGTTCAGCTTCACCATTCACTTCTGACTCTTATAGCTTCTCCACATGAGCAGTGCAGGGAGATGGGGAATAGGGGTTGTGGTCCATCCATAACACACTGTCTCTGCCACTCCTTCACCATCATGCTTTCCTCCAGCTCCAGCATGGTGTCAATCCTGTGGCTGAAGTTCCTTCAGGAAATATCCTGAAGGATATCATTGCCCTGGCATAGGATCCTCCATAGGCTACAGTGTGGACATCTGCTCTGCTGTGCCACATCTCTCTCCTTCTTTGACCTTTGTGTTTGCTCTGCTGTTTCATGCTCTCCTTTTCTTTTTCTCTGCATCTCTGGCATTTTTGTCCTTTATTAAACACACTTGCACGGAGATACCACTACCTGCGCTGAGGAGCTCCACTGTTTCTTGGAACTGCCTGTGTCCAGCATGGGCAGCCCTGCCCTCTTCTCTGTGGATGCCACCCTGCCACCTCCCTGCCAGCAGCTGGGCTCCTGCACCTAGAGAGTACAACCTAGAGATGCCTGTTGTTAGCACTTCAGTCACTTTGGGTAACTTTGGCATTTTTTTGATTAGTAAGTAGTGTTCTAATTGGCTTTGCTCTTGCTACTAAAAGCCTAATGGCTGGCATGTTCTTAATCCTCTTTGATACTACTACCTTTTGTATTTTCAGATTGCATCAGCTGCATTGCTGGGGCAGGAAAACATCATCAGCATATCAAAATAAAATAGACTTCTGGGATTTTTTACCTTTAATCTACAGCAACTTTATATGTAAGGGCTATTTTCAGCAGTAATAGAGACTTAATTCTTTTTGAAGCACTTGAGAGGTAGTATTGCCAATTGAAAATTAGCAAGTAGGAAAGTGTTGTTGAAGTGAATCAAGTGTTTTTTATGTAAGGGAGAGTGTCTGCTTCTCTAAGGGTATATGATTGAAGATCTTTTTCAATGCAAAACCAGGATAATAAGAAAAGGAGGAAGCAATAAAAAAATGTACAGAAACACAAATCTGAGAGAAGAACGGTAAGGGGGTCTGTGATAAGAATGAGAATGTGTGGGAATGTTCGCTCCAGCAAGTTTATCTGAGCAGGGACAACCTTCTGGGACGCTAAGGGAAAAAGGGGGAAATCAGAACTGGCACAGATCTAAGAAAACAGAAGTGGAGACAAACGCAAGCAAACCTACTGTTCACAGTAGTTGATGGGCTATCAGGAGATCACAGGCACCACTTCCAGGAAGACTGGCCTTACATCTTATGAGCTATAAACTGCTTTGGGGGGTGAAGGGGGGACTGGAATCCCACACACCAGGCTGGGAGGGGTGTGGCAGGTAAAGGAGAGCAGGGAGGGACAAAGCAGGGATAGGCAGAAAGGGTCACGAGAGGGTTTGCTTGTGGGTAAAACTGAGACAGTCAGTAATTATTCTGGCTGAGCCTTTCACCTGATTACCGCAGTCTGTCCTATCTTCAATCTCTACCCTATGTACGTATGCACTGCAAAGCTGAAGTGCTGGTTACTGATGAGAGCTATGTGTGTGCTTGAATGGGGTGTCAGCTGCTAGAGTGATAGGGGATGTCTTGGTGCCAGCTGTTTACATAGGTGGGGGGGGTCTCAGCTTCCAGCCTTAGAGCTGGGAACAGTGGGTGTCCTAAAAACTAGCTGCTGCAAGGGAACTCATGGACTGAGGTTAGTGAGGGGCAGAGCACGAGCAGCTGAAGCAGGACCGTGGGTTGGTGGGTCGCAGCCCTTGTGCCTATTGCTGGCTGGTGGTGGGGTGAGTCTCTTGCCTTCCCCAAACCAGTTGTGTGTGTACTTACTGGCAAGTATCAAGCTGGAGCCGTTATCAAAGTGGGCATCTGTGTGATAGGTATGAGAGCCTGGCATCTAGGCAGGGGTGGGAGCTGTGTTGGTACGTGAGGGACCCATGAATGTGCATATGCTTGTGAACCTGGAGAGTGCCAAGTGTTTGTTTGCACTAGTGACCTCCTGCCTTTGCTAGGCAAAGGAAAGAAGGGAACTTGGCTTGTGTTTGGGAGTCTGTATGTGGGTGCTGTTGGAGGAGGCACTTTGTGGCAGCCTGTATAACCAGCTGTGTTAGTGTCCATGTGTATCTGTGTGTGTGTGTGTCCCTGGGATACCTGCTGGGCTTTGCTACTGGTTGAACCTGCCAAAAGGAAAGCAGCAGCTGTGTCTCTGAGAAACAGAAAAGCAGAGACCCCAGGACTGGTTTCCAGCGGCCAGGCAGGAGGCAATCCTTGGTCGTGGTGGCTGGGAGAGGCAACCACTTTTGATATTCCTGAACAATTTGTATTTGTCAAAATTTAAGTAAAGATGTCTTAATTATTTCTGTTTCTGGTAGTGATATTATGGACTTTGGGAATTTATCTAGTGGTCTTCAAGAGCTGAGTGTAAAAGATCTCTGTCAGTAGCTTAAATTCAGTGGGATGGATGACTTCAAATTTCTAAAAAGAAAATGCAGTTGTTCTTGATCTTACAAATAAGTAAGTAATGCTTCTTCTGCTTATGTAAAGTAAGGTATCACACAATGCTGCTTGCAGTTACATCTCTGAGACTCCATATTTGTGTGCCAGTATCTGAGCTAAAGTGTAAAGTAGACTTGAAAAATAAAAAAAAGTCCATGACAAATTTCAGACTGAATATTGTAATGAATTTTAAAATCCACATAAATTAAGAGCTTACTGTGATTTTCAAGTGAAAATATGTGTTTAATTTGTGTCTAGAAAAAAATATACCCATATGAGTTCGCAGATGTTCTGAACTGGACGTGTAAAAATGCTTTCATTCTTGTAATACAGCCATTTATGTAGGATGTCCTTACTCTCCCTGTTTTCTCTACAGTTAATTTACTTAGTCAATTGTAATTGACTTTTTTGAAAAAATATCATGATCCATTCTCCTTTTTAACGGCAAAAGTTTGTATTTTACTTTGATATGAAAACTTTTTGCTGTCCAGGCCACTAGGAGGATGTGCTCATGTGTTGCTCTGTGCTAATTTATCAGGAATTTCAGTGTTGCCATGCATTTTTGTTGTTAGCCCAATCTATGGATTTAAATGCATCTAATTCTACTCTTCTTTCTTTCCTGACAGCCGATTTATTTTGCACATTCCAAGTGAAGAGAGAGATAATGCAATTAGAGTATGCTTTCAAATTGAACTTGCCCATTGGTTTTACTTGGATTTCTACATGCAAAACACACCAGGATTACCTCAGTGTGGGATAAGAGACTTCGCTAAAGCTGATATCCTTTTTCTTTTGATTGCTTCCCGTGTCAGTGGATAAGGTGCAAACTGAATATTGTTAACAATTTCATACTTTTGGCAAGAAACTGTCAGTTAATGTGTTACTGCTTAAAAGTTAGTATTGCTAGGTATGTGATTTTATATATTCATTGCTTTCGTAGGTTTGTGGCGTCCACAAAAAAGATGTTTCTCAGACTACTAAAGAGCTATTTAAAATAGGTAATTTTTGAACTTTGAGGATTTTGACTTGTGGTTATAGTGAGACCTGTTCTCCACAGCCAGCTCTCCACTGGACAACTTGACATGTGGCTGACAGCTAGTCTGTAGGCCTCATGGAGACAATGGACTTTGACCTTGACAAGATCTCACTGTGCCCTTGAGAATGCTGAAACAGTAACATCGAAGGAGGACATGAACAATGAAGAAAGGGTCTAAGATGCAGCTGTGGGACAAAAGTTAGGCATACTGCCATAACTGTGTGACTAATAGTAGCTGGACACTAAACTAACCTTAGCCAATTAATAAATGACACAATGACTTATAGTTATCTCCCGAAGGTAAAAAGGACGCTTGCTAACAATAGAAGGAGCCCATCTTGGCCATCTTGCCATCTAGCCTTTTGCTCTTTTGCTTATTAGTCTATTGTAATTAGTTATTAGCCTTCTGTATAATATAGCTGACCACCACTACACGAACACTCTGTGTGTGTGTCGTGACCGACTCGACTACAAAGCAACGATGACATTGACATAGACAACTTTACTTGGTGACAGCTCTGTGTGAGTCTCTCACAGGAGGTGGAGCGGGGACCACCCGGCAGCTCGTTCTGCCGTGCCTGCAGTAAACATTACGACAGGGGGAGGAGGAGGAGGGGGTGGGCAGGGGGGCGAGCTGCTGGGGATGCAGGGGCAGTGTAGTGGGGGGGAGCAGCTACAGGTACAGCTCGGGGAGTGGTGGAGAAGGTGCGCTGTCTGGCAGGAGAGCCTGCCGTTTTGTCGGCCTCAGCTTGGTTTTTTTGTCTCCCCTTTTTTTTTTGAGGGTCTAGACATCGTGGCCAAACCAATGCAAGGCGTTGAACTGTCCTAAACTTATTTCTGTCTACTGCAGGCACGGCAGGAGTGAGCTGGTGGGCAGTCACCTCCCGTGAGAGACTGCTTGGGGCTCCCCCTGGCGCTGTGCAGAGCCTCTTTCCCCTCCTCCACCCCGCCATGTTCAGGGGCATTGGGGAGGTCACTATGGCAGAATCTGCTGACCCACGGAGAGTTGTCCCCACAGAGGGATGCTTTATGTACCACTAGCCCTGGAGAGTTATCCTAGACACAAAACTGTATTTTTAACTGCATGTAGGTACTGTTTCTTGAAAATTAGGGGAGATTTTCCTTCAAACAAGCAGCCTTGTGCCATCTTTTTTCTTTTTTTCTGTTTTTTTGATTGTTTTAAAATTGTCTTGTATTAGAATAGCCAAATTACTTTATGATTTGCGACTTTTAAGAGTTTGCTAATGGATTATTCATGATATTTTTTACTTCCAAGAGAATATATCTTGAAAGGATTTAGGGGAGAGACTGTGCCTACTGTAAATGTTAAGTGGGTATTTTTTGTATCTCTGCCTGTGGTTTGAAATGAGATGCCTAAGTTTATCTTCCTTACCATGCTGCTGCACTCTTCAATCACTGCCCTTTTTTACTGCCTCAAGGTGAAGATGTACAAAAGGTTTTAGATGAGTGGAAAGAATACAAAATGGGAGTGCCAACCTACGGTGCAATTATTCTCGATGAAACACTTGAAAATGTAAGCACAGAAATAGTTATGAAGGCCTAGAGGAAAGGATGGCATATGCTGACAGAAGTAATCATTTTGTTGTTTGCATGTTTCATCTGGAGAGGGGAAAAAAAAAAGTGCTTCACATTCACAAAGACCTGACAATTACTTGGCACTCTGGGTGTGTACAAAAATACAGTAGATGAATCAATAAACACACTTCTACTTGCTTTTGTAGTAAGCTTGGTTTTATTTTATCCTATTAAAAGGTTTCACAAGTCTTGCTAGAATGCAGAAAATTAGTTCGTTCCTCCACGTTAAAGTGTATTTTTGGAGAAGCAGGGGATGGTGAAGGTAGGACATTTAATGAAACTGGTTAGAATTTGGTGGGGTTTTGATAGTTGAATTCACTTGTGTTTTGCAGGTTCTTTTGGTTCAAGGCTATTTAGCCAAGTCTGGTTGGGGATTTCCAAAAGGGAAAGTAAATAAAGAAGAGGCTCCTCATGATTGTGCTGCTAGAGAGGTGAGTTATATTTGATTCCATTAAACTTAAGCTAAAGAAATAAAATTTTGCTGAGAGCAGGATATATGTGGTAGATGAAAGGATGGTTACATCGGTTTCTCTTTATTGAAATGGGTAAATAAATAGTTTATTCTTGCAGGAGTCTTGTGGTGTACCTTTTAGTGTTTTTCTGAGTTCCAGAGTGATAATCAAGGGTCTGATTATAAAATTTAAAATCACTCTTTGATGTTTGTAGTTGTTTTGCACTAACTAGCTAAGTTAAGTGAGTACTATTTTTAAAGTTCTCTGCTGAGCTATCAGTTTACTTTGAAGTATTTTTGGTGTTTGGGAAATCTTTTGTACTTTGTGGCCTTTGGAATGTTATTTTTAAGGACCACCATAACTATAAAAAGGTATAAGAATGGGAATTTTGCGTATGGGCACTGGGATATGTAAAGAGGCTAAATAGTTGAGTTGGAAGTTGTAGAAGATCATGTAAAAATTGTGAAGAACTTGACTTTTGTGTTTTTCAGTGATGCAGGAGTAAGGATCAATGTATGTGAAAAACAAAATAATCTGTAATATTTATTTCTGCTGCAGACTTAGATGTATAGTGAAGCTGCAGCTGAAAATAGCCTATAAAAAAGTATAAACTCGACCATCATGTAACACAATATACCCAGAATTTTTGAGAGGGAAAATTAAGATGAGGGAAAGTAGTAAGGTGCATTAGTTTTCTTCATGGTTGAACTGAATCAGTAGCTGAGAAATCATGGATTTTTATTTTTTTTAATATGCCTGTCAAAGATGCATACAATTGAAGAATTCTGTGTTTCTGATTCCCCGATGATGCTTTATTTACCACTCATATGTCGCAGCACGACAATATGCCGTGCATGACAAGATTCTGAAGAGTGAGTTTCAGACGGATCTGACACACACACGCACAAAAGGCGTGCAGTGGTGGTCGCGTTTAATCTACAAAGTATGAAGTATAGGCCAAGCAGAAATAAAAGAGTCACAGGTAGAAATTATATACAAGAGAAATTGGCTAGCACCATGCTATTGTTAGCAAGTGTCTTTTATACCTTTACAGAAAGAATAATGACCAATTAGCAAGTGACACTTATACATACAAATTAAACTGACCAATTAAGAAGCAACAGTTACTAGTAAAAACAACTACCATAAATGAGGATAAAACAGTGCACTTAAAAGAAATGTGAATGTGATAAGAGTGGCAGTGTGTGGTGTGGGAAGGATAAGATGTTAAGGCTATGTGGGGCCCCAAGGTCTCTGTGTGCAGCTGCAAAGGCTCCTGCTAGGTGACTCCCACCTTCTCTCCCAGGCTATCTAACTGCTTTCTTGTGAGAAACTGACTTTGGCCTTGTCCAGCTTCCCCTCTGCTAGGCCGTAGATCCTGCAGCACACAATAGCATGCCACAACACTCATATTTAATATGAGATTGGAAAAGCAAAATAAGATATTCGATTCTAACATTGCTCTGTTATGTGATGGACATTCATGTCTTGAGTGTAGACACTGTTTACATAGTATGAAATGACTTGTTAAAGAGTGAAGCACTTGAGCTACAGATGGAGTGGACTGTTATTGCAGAACAAAAATGCTGAGGAAGGATAAATAGAGAGTTAAGAAGGTTAGCTTGATAAATCAATGCATGTCTTTTTCCTCCCTACCTCATAAATAGCTTGTTCAGTTAAGCTTTCGCTAATTAGGTACTTTTAGGGTTGGTGTAAAGGACTGAACTAAAAGGAGGGGAGACCATAAAATTGTGTGGACCACAACACAGTGGACAGAACAAACTAGGCATACCTTCTTCAGGAAGGAATGGTGAAGTATGCCTTCCTCTTTACCTCAAGTTATGTTAGGAAAAGCACTAAAACCCTGGTGAGGCCTAATCTGGAATATTGTGTCCAGTTCTGGGCGCCTCAGTTTCAGAAGGATAAGGAACTGCTTGAAAGAGTCCAGCACAGAGCCACAAAGATGAAGAAGGGGATGGAACATCTTCCTTATGAGGAATAAATCCATGGGTCCTGATGGGATGCACCCACGGGTGCTGAGGGAGCTGGCAGAAGTCATTGCCAGGCCCCTCTCCATCATCTTTAATAAGTCCTGGGGAACAGGAGAGGTTCCTGGGGATTGGAGGAAGGCAAATGTCACTCCAGTCTTTATAAAAGGCAAGAAGGAGGACCCAGGTAACTCTAGACCAGTCAGCCTCACCTCCATCCCTGGAAAGCTGACGGAACGCTTTATCCTTGACTCTGTCTCTAGGCATATCAAGGATAAGGGGGTCATTGGGAGCAGTCAGCATGAGTTTCCCAAGGGGAAGTCATGTTTGACCAACCTGAGAGCCTTTGATGAGGACATAACCAGGTGGATAGATGAGCGTAGGGCAGTGGATGTTGTTTATCTTGATTTCAGTAAAGCGTTTGACACTGTCTCCCACAGCATCCTTGCAGCTAAACTGAG
>VWZX01007461.1:38463-93088 GCA_013399015.1 Galbula dea
AGGTGCCATTCAGGAACTCCACCTTCTTTGTATCATCTATCACCTGGGCACCTACTTCATTCAGCAGAGAGCCTACATTGCCTATAGTATTAGTTTTTCCTGCAATGTATTTGAAGAAGCCCTTCCTATTGTCCTTGACATGCCTTGTAAGGTTTAATTCCAGGGGGGCCCTAGCTTTCCTAGTTGCTTCCATACATCCTCTGACAACTGTCTTAACTCTTCCCATGTAGTCAACCCCTCCTTCCATATCCGTAGACTCTCTTCTTCCACTTAAGTTTGCCCAGCAGTTTCCTACTTAACCATGCAGGTCTCTTGACTCCCCTTCTCAATTTTCTACATTTTGGGATGCTCTCATCTTGAGCTTGGAAGAAGTGGTCCTTGAATGTTAATCAATTCTCTTGAGCCCCTTTATCTTCTAGTATCCTGTTCCCATTAGGAGTGAGTCTCCCAACAACCACAACTCTTTTCTTCTTTGTGGAAGAGGTTGTTGTATGTGTCCGGAATGCCTAACTGACTGCTGTAAGACCCCTGGTACAGGTTACCTGTCATCCACATCCCCATTAGGATGAACATTGATTTTTTTAAAAATGTACAGTAAATACCCTCCTTTGTATAACAATGCACATCTGCGTGGGGTGATGAAGAGTTCTTACAAAGACGGGCTTTTGTCTCCATGCTGAAGCACCATCTTCATCTGATCTAATACAACTGGGAGTGCGTTTTTTGTTCTCCTCGTGGAACTGTATTGAAAACCTGTTTAGTTTGTAACTTCTTTCCGTAACATGCATGATATCTGGAAAAGCTTAGGTGGGTTTTTCTACACTCTGTATATTCAGAATACCTGATTTCATTCCCCATTCTGCAAAGTATACAGTTTTAATAGTTAAAACTGTAATGTATAAAGTAGAAGATAAATCTGACCTTTACCCTTTTTTAAATAACAAAATCTGAAATTTACTCTGCAAACTAAATCCCCTTCTTTTTGATAATTTTTGAACTAGTATTAGTGGTCTAGTTTTGATGGTATTTTAAATAAAAATAGCAAGAGCAGTAGTGTTTTTGAAAGTTATTTAAAGTCTCTACCTTTATTTACAGCATTTATGTGCAGTGGCTGAGTCGATTGGGTTTTTTTGAATTGCTTATTCAAAATTTAGTTGCTGAATAAAACCTTTCATATTTTAGGTGCCATATCTTGCAATAAATATGTGCTGTACTATCTGTTGTTCTGTAGTTATGATTAGAACAATGACCCCATTGTTAATTAACCTTTTGTGGAAAAAAAACATGGTCTATTAATTAAAGTATTTCACTATAGTTTTTTAATTAAGGGAAATAATTGTCTTTGATACACATTTGTAACAATCTTTAAGGCTACATTAGTGAGCGTTTTGATTTTATTTCTTGTTTTTCTAGAATATCGAGTGGTTTTCTGTTGACAAGTTGCCATGCCACAGAAATGACATGACCCCAAAGTCGAAGCTGGGTTTGGCACCTAACAAATTTTTCATGGCAATTCCCTTCATCAGGTATGTTTGAGATGAGGTAAATGCCAGGCCAGTGCCTTTCAGACAATTTTAATTTCTTTAGGTTTTAATAAGTAGATCTTTTTGCACTCCTCCTTGCTCGCAGGCCACTGAGGGAATGGATTTCCAAAAGGAATGGAGATTCCTCAGATAGCGACAATGGCTTTTTATCTACAGGGAGCACACCCTCTAAGCCTAACTTGGAAAAAGCTAGGTAAGAACTAGGTCACCTCTATATCATTTCTGTAAGACAGTGCTCGTACAAAGCTGCTTGTCCTTTCCCTTTCTCAGAGTATTTGTGTTCCAGTAATAGAGTAGTTTAATTAAAAAACCCCAAATCTCAGCATGTCACATAGGACTGTAACTAGGATGGGAAGTTAATGTCACAATACAGTTTTTCACTTTTTTTGGTAAATTCTCTCATATGTCAGAACCAAGATAATTTCTTGAGTCCTATCTATGAGAATACAAAAACCAGAAGCTAAACCAGGTAGTTAACTTTCAGTGCTTCAAGTTCAATGCTTTTGGCATTTCCACAGAGTTAAAACAGGACTCCCTAAGGTAGGGCTGTAAAGTACTGTCAGAATTACCTAGCTAGATAAAACCTGTGGGTATCAGTAGGAGAAAAAGTGCTGCTGGCTTTTGATTCAGCTAAGATAAAAGCAGTAGAGAAAACTTAAAAACCTGTAGTCCCAAAGAGAAGGCTGTGCTCCGGTAATTTTAATCAGGTCAGCAGCAACACTGACAAGAAGAGGACAAATGCTAGCATACACCTACCTTGCTGTCTATGCAGAGTATAGATTTCCTACCAGCAGACAAAGCAAAGTTCAGTGAATGCTGTGAGCATTATCACAGTATCCACATGAGATTGCTAAAACTTCTGTCTTCCAGGTTGTTCTCAAAAAGCAGAAATTTCATTCATATTTCTCTTGTGTAATCAGTAGGTATGAAGTTGAGTTGTAAACTTGTTTTTCCTGTAGTAGATCCAAACTTCGCTGTAGTCAGCAGATGTTTACAGATGGCTTATCAGGAGAGCAGTGTGTGAAGCCAAAACAGCCACAAAAGCCATGTAACCATACTGAGACATCTGAAGTTTTGAAAATAAAGGTAGGTTGTTTCTTATGCAAACATATACATCTGGCTACTTAAAACAGGTATCTTTGTTCATAAAGGTTCCTCTCTGGAGTGAAAATACTGAATTTTATCTCCATAGCATGCAAAAATAAAAACCTGGGGGAAAAAAAATCTTGGGGATTCTCAGATTTATTTGACATTAGAGGTAGTGGGTCAAGTGGTAGCGGTGTCGTTTCAGGTATAGATAGTATTTAGTACCCACCATTTTTGTGTCCTCCTTGCACTACTTTGAAATGTTTTCAATGGCAGAGTCAGAGTTTGAGGAGCAATGGCAGAAAGCAGTATCAAGACACTTCCAGCCAAAAGAAGCGAACAAATGGAATCCACAGTCAACCAGTTAAGCAAAACCACACCTTGGTAAGAAACATGCAGTGATTAACAGATTCAAGTAATGATTAACAAATGTCCAGGACAATGTTCTGCTGAAAGAAGGTAGAGTGCATATCTATCAGAAGTGTATTTGATCAAAATACTTGGTATGTATTTGTAAAAATGTGACATTTCTTACTTTGTATGCATATGCATCCATAGACAAGCATACTAAACTTCAAAGTTTGCATTTTGGAAGGAAGTCTTATTTTAGCAGTTGAAAATTATTCAGCTGTTTCAGTAGACAGTTCTGCAGCTTTCCAGGTTCCTGCCAGGTAATAGCCTATTGTATTTTGTCATAATAAGTCAGTATAGTATGTGTGATGTATTATTTTAAGCATGGAGTTTCACTATGCAACAATTAAGACACAGAGTGGTAAGGCGTATGCTTATTTCCCTTCTCTCTACCAACAATACTAAGATGCAGATTTACCTTGAATGCCAGAATCTCATGTAATTTTTTTTAAACGCAGAGTACAGAGAACTACAGCAGTTTATAAATTCCAGTGTGATGTTCTTGGTTTGTTACCTTTTCCTTGCAGTAACTAATTGTCTTTGTCCCCACAGTTAACGCTGTCTGGGAGAAGGCTCACTGAGATCTCTCTTTTTGAAATAATTTTTTATTATTATTATTCCACATTACCACCCCGACATCACCCCCACTCCCCATTCTTTATGGCTCTTCAACTCTACTTCGTTGGCTCTTGTGCAGCAGTGAGCCCTAGTTCAGCTCAGCTGACTTGTCCAGGCTTTAAGTTTTTCTTATTTACTGGCTGTAAGCTAGGTTATTCCATTCTGGCTTGTGGTTATTACCTTCTCTCTGCTTTTCATGTAAAAGTGTAGAAACCATGAACTCTCATCCTGTAAAATCCTCACTGTAGCAAGAAATGGTTAGGTGCATTTGGGTCTAAGAGTAGAAGAATGAAAAGTCAATGAATTCATTGCCCAGAAATTTACCTGTACAGAAATAAACTGTAACAGGAATCCGTAGGCTCTTGATGGAAACAAGTGGAACTGTTGATATTCTGCAGTTACTTTGTAGGCTTTTTGCAGACTTTGCTAAATATTTCTGTAGTGTTTAATTTGCATTTTCGTGATTGTCAGTCTACTGAAGTTGAAATATTTCATGTCCTGGTGATAACTTTCTAATACAATTTGGAAATCAAAGAACTCTTCATTAGCACAGAGTGCAAAAGGCTGTATATTTCTCTATTTGTATACTTTCAGAAGTATACCTGGGGCTAAAACTTAACTCGTCCCTGGAGAGTTCTAAGTTTGTGCCTCTAATGCATGTTAATTTAATTGGAAGTAACTGTGTTTACAAATGCATTCCCCTTGCTTTTTGGGACAAGCCGATTGAAGAACAGCCTTATGCATGTGCAACTTTGATTCCACACCATCATACAAGACTTTTCTAAACATTTAGAAAGCACTCAAACTTTCCCTTAAAGCCTGCATGTTAAAAGTGGTTTGTTGACTGTTAGCGGGTTGCATGCTTCTGAAGGACTTGTGGGTTTGAAACATGCTTTAGATAAAGTAACATTACAGAATTCTTGCTGAGTTATAAGTAGAATAATTCATGCACCAGGAGCTATGTCAAAGCAAGTACAACCAATGTGGCTTTTAGCTGATGCTCAAGATACACCCCTAAGAAACAGAATGCTGTTCCTTTATGAAGTGTGTAATGTATGGTCATTTTCTTACCCAGAAATGTGAAAAAAGGCTTAATCCAAGAAGACTTCAAGATAACTTTGAAACAGGCAAGTGCAGTCTGAATTTTCATCCATTGTCATGCATTACAGGCTGAAGACTAGATAACTTAAATATGGCTGTTTGAGTTGCCTGCTTCTGCATATGACTAGACATACAAATTTTGTTGTAGTTACAAATTGAATATACATTCAAGGTATGGCTTGGTATTGTTACTGATACTTTTACTGAAAAATGTCTGTTTAAAATCTGTTCCATGCTTTTCTCTCTTTAAACAGATGCAGCATATGAGATGTGTTGCTCCAGTGAAGACCCACTGCCAGACCATGTAGAGGGAAATTCTGTGGCATGCAACGGCCATTACAAATTTGCTTTCTCATCAAGAGCTTTCTTGAGTTTCAAGTTTGACCATGATGCCATAATGAAAAGTTTTGACCTCTGACAGCAGACATAGTAGGAGCAAAAGTCAGACTTGCCTGCTGCAGCTGAGGGTGTTTTTTATCCAGCCTTACTCTTTCTCAGGAGTTTTTTGTTTTGTTTGTTTTCAGATGCAATCCAGGGACTGACTAGTGTTGTGGAAGGGTTTGGTCTCTTTGCAGTATGGGAGTGGCATAGTCAAGTGTTGCACTTTAAATGCAGTATAGCCTTTGTCCACAAAAGTACCTTTCCAGTGTTCAGTTCACTTGTTCCTAGCTCTGCATTAGAGGGCATTCTTTTTAAGTTTTTAAAATTTTTTAACTTGCTGTGTTTTTTATAGAATGTCATTGACTTATTTTTTGTAACTGTTGGGAGTATAACAGCTTGCTAAACTTTAACTGCTCTGATGTAAATTATTGGACTTGTTGGTCATTATTGTGTAGTGCATATGGCAGTGACAATGAAACTGATCCTCAGTGGACTCTTCTGTTCTACTGATTTTGAAACCAAATTGCACATTTCAAACCTAGCCTCAGCCTGTCATCCTTTCTCTGTCCTGGTTGCTTGCACAAAATACTTTCCCCCCTTCATACTGATAGTTTCTCTTGACTGGTGATCAGTAGTACTTGGGAGTCAAATCTATAGCATGTTGACTTCTTGTACATACTCTGTCCTCAGTAAGGATACACAAACTGGGTAGCCATTCAGAATGTCTAGCTCCAACTCTTATACACTGTTCCCAGCTGGGCACGAAGTTGGAAATTTTTTGTTATCCCAGTTGCAGCTGCTTTCAAAACAGAAGAGCTTAAACTTTGTCTGTGAGAGGTTATTTGTGTAGATTTTATGCTGACTACAAGTAAGTCTCTGTAGATCTTGCTGAGGAGGAAGACAGGTGCATGAATAATAGCATCATTGTGTGACACTGAATGGGCTTAGTCTGGCTTGCAGTAACTGTTCTAATGCTCTCTAGTATTGTATTCTGTGCTGCTGTCCTGAGATCTTCTGTAGTATATGCCTCTGTATATACCCAGTGGTATTGAATTGCACTTGCAGTTTGCATTTAAATGATGTAGCCTCAGTTGTTTTCAGCTGCAATGGTTTCTTAGTAAAAATATCAATAGCTGGGGGGAGGGGGAACAAAAAACTGTCAGAGTTGAGTTTAACAAGCTGTTAAATCACCTTCATGACTCAAGTCAAAGGGGTTTTGAATATGTGCTTTGCAGCTGAAATACACTGAAATATTTTGTCACAGCAGCTTGTGCTTGCAAGCATGTTGTCCTAGATTTAAAAATGGACATTTCTTTAAAATAAAGGTGAGTAATTGGTAACTTTGTAGGTTGAATGAACTACAGCCTTGTCTCATCGTAGTGTATGCTCATGCACTGTGCCTTTTATGCAACTTGTGTCATCCAGAAACAAAATCCTGGTCTTCCTTCAACCACCCTACTTCATCTGCCTGATCTATTACCCTAGTGCTTTTCCTGAGAAATAGCTTTAGAACTATACCCTGGTTTATTTACCTGCCTGCCATCGGGTGATTTGGGCCTCTAATGCTGTAATAATCTCGGGTGATAGGAATGCTGAACTTCTGTATCAGTCAACAGAAACAGGAAGAATTTCTTTACTGAAAGAGTGGTGAGATATTGGAATAGGCTGCCCAGGGAGGTGGTGCAGTCACCATCCCTGGAGGTTTTTAAGAAGCGGATAGATGTGGTTCTTCAGAGGATGATTTAGGGATAAGAGTAGTGTAGGGCTATCAGTTGGACTGGATGATCTTGAGGGTCCTTTCCAACCATAATGATTCTGTGATTTCGTCCTTCCGGAGGACAAGAGTCCTGAGAGCCTTGTGTTTCAAGACCAAATTGTGAAATAGCTCAATCTAGTGTTGTTTTATGTTGTTGGGGGGTGTGAGTGTGTGTGTTTATTTTGTTTGCTGTGTTTTGGGGGTATTTTTTGTGGGTGCTGATTTGTTTGGGGTCTTTTGGTTTGGTTTGGTGTTTTTTTTGTTGTGGTTTTGTGTGTGTGTGGTTTTTTGTTTTTTAAATGTATCCAATTGCCGTTCGAAATGGTATATGGCAAAGAACAGTAATTGAGAAGGTGGGATAATGCTGGAGAAGGTTATGTCATTCAGCTTCAGGTGAAAACTAATCTTTAGTTACTTATTTAGTGCAAGTAATTGATTTCCTAGCAAAAGTGCCTTTACTGATGGTGAGGCAGAAGTTTGTATTTGTATCCTGAGGCTGCTACTGCCTGTGGAGTTACCAAGACTCTCCTAAGGCATGATTAAATATCAGGCTGTGGAAATCTTAAATAAATAAGTTGACTTTTTGAAGAGATTACAGGGATATTTCAGTTAGTGCTCTGTGAAATAAGGGGGATGTTGATGAAACAGTGAACTTGGAGCTTCTATTAACAGTTCAGGAAATCATATGCCAGACAGAGGAGGTCTGTAGAATGATGTATCCTGTCAACAGGAGATGCTGGCTGCTCTCTGTATTCACTGGGTCATTTTTTAAATTCTTTGTGAAAGGTTGGTTCAGTGTAAGAGAAATTTGTTGCTTCACTGAGCAATCCAAAGTGGAGCTTAAATATTATATCATGATTTTAGGAAATCTAGCCTTAATGTGAGTTGCAAATAAATGTGATAAATACGCAATAACTTACTTCTTTGTATAAGAATACTGTTTGTGGTAGTAGGATTGCTTTCTGCTTAGTCTGTTTCTAAAATAATGTAAGTGTGGTGGCAAGTGATCTACTTTATAGGTTCCATCATGCCCTGCACTGTGAACATTTTGAATTGTTCACTATTGTTTATGTCTTATTTCACCATCCTTTGAGTATATTTCTAAGTTTAGAAGTAGAATTAACATTATCTTCTGTAAAACTGAAGAAATAACAAGTGTGTTGTAAAATTTATTTAGTTTTGTGAGTTTTTATTTTATGGGAGCTAGACATAGAAACAGCTAAATGTTTGCCTGTCAGATTCAAGAGCTGATGTCAAGATACTTGAAAAACAGTGCTCAATTTGATAATGCTTGCCTGTAAGGAGTTATTCAGATTATAAATGGTCATTGTGTTTCTTGAAATTAAAGAACTTGTGGAATAAACAAACTTAACAAAAAAGCAGCTGGGAATCTACTACTAGTTTGCAGTTTGTAGCACTACATAAACGCCCTGCGTTAGTGTGAGATTTTTAGTTATCTCTCCCTCACAGAATGCTCTAGACTTTTAACTTGAGCTGAAGAGTGATCTGCCTAATTGAATGACCTATGTTCTATGCTGAAATGCTATTAACTTCCAACTTCTTGATGTACATACATGCTTTTGAAAGTAGCTGTGTCTTACATAGTTGGAAGTCTGGAAACAGTGATACTCTGAAGAAGAGGGGAAATAGCTTTATTTATTGCACAGTCACAGGAATTTTTTTTTACACAATGCAAATTCTTCAGACCAAACCTGCGTGATTGGTTTCTAATAAAATTTTGGGCCCAGTCACTGTTCTCAGACTTCTGTGTTGTGCTTCAACCTTCCTAATTTAATTTGGTTATTTGAGAGCAATAGTTAGTGTATTCTTCCTTCACCTCCCTATGGCTGTCACAAATGTACTGGCTCCTTTTAGAAAAAGTCAGGCTCAGAGGCTAGGCTTTTCCTAACACACTTGCTCTCAGATTGTAATTTTAGATAAGAAATTATTTTTTTTCCAAGTTTTACTTACTGTAGTAGAGTTGTTTTTATTGATTTAGAGTTTATAGCAGCACTCATGCCATTCTGGTATGAAGAGCAAGAGTCTACATTAAGAATCCAAGCTCTAATGGTCCTGTGGTGCAGGGTGGCACTACTGCTTCATGGGTGACTGGTGGTCCAGTTGTTGGGTCATTGTGCCATTTAATACTCAGCTACATGGGTTTCTCAACATTCTGAGAAAGAGTTTTTTTCAGAGGTTAAAGTCAGGTGCCTTCATCTTTTAAGTTAAAATGTTATGTTCTAAATGTATTGGGAATTTCAAAATTACTGAGAATTGGCAGAATAGCCTCTCTTGTTAATGTAAAGTCAGTATACTTACAGAAATTAAGTCTTGCACTGTAAATGTTAAATAATCTCTGGTGCTTATACATGATTTAATAATTTCAGATTGGTTTTGTTACTACAGTATTTCTGGGTTTGAGGCAACCAAAATTATTTGTTACAGTTTATTTCTGCAAAAATAACAGAAGATGCTTTTTACAGTAAATTAGGCTTGGAAATGTCATTCTTCTTGCATAACAGGTTTTTGTTCTTCGGCGTTTATTGCAGTAGTGTTGTTCAAGAATGAAAGTAGGCTAAATGCTAGTATTTGCACTGCTCTTAATTCTGTACTTAAGCGCTGATAGATGCAGTACAATTTGTGCAGTGTATGCACTCTTCTGTTTAAAGTGTGAACTCGCAAGGAAGACAGTGTAGCAATTACATTGGCCATATTCAAGATCAAAGAAGAGGAGGTACTCTGGTTGGAGTAGTACATTAAAATGGAGTGTTTTAACTTGTCTTTTTATTGAACATGTGAAGTTAAACTCAATATATTCTAAGAATATAGCTTTACAGAAACCCATATCTTTAAATTGTTCTCAGCTCTAGGGTAGTTCTGGAAAGGAAGTAAAGGTGTCTTTGATTCCTCCTACAATACTTGCAGGGAAGAAAAAAAGTTTGCTTTTGAGAAATTGTAACAAATTCATAATGTATAGAATTGTTTAATTTTAATAGGTCCATTATTACATTTACTCAAAACACTATTTTACAGCTTACGGAGCATTAATAATTTTAAAACAAGGCATTTATAGCTTTGTAAGAACATAGATCCTCCAAACCTGGTTCTCTGCACTTTCTGCTGTAAGAAAAACTTGGCAAATTTTTTTATCATGTTTGAGCAAAATTACTAAACTGGGGAGATGAACCCTTTATATCTTACTGTCTTACTTCTTGGGCACTTTGGGGTTTTTTTAATGCAGCAAAAGTATTCAAAACTCCATGATGAAGAACTCAGTGAATATGTCTCAAGTCTATACTTGAAACAGGATCCTTAAGTAACTTTATTACATTTGCTTGGCATTGCAGTACATGGAAGCTTTATTTCAGCCCTGAGGAGTAGTTTAGCTGGGTTTGCAAGGCACTTTAGCATTAAAAAGTAAAACAGACTCCACAGAAAAAAGTGGTATGCAAATGCTAGATTGCTGTTTGTGTTCCAGGACCTAGGCTGACTCACGTATTGCTGCCCAAAGGTAACACTTTTCTGTGCAGCATTGCATGTCTTGCAGAAAATAGGGAAATAGTGTTTTATTAAATGGCTCAAGTGGGAGAGGTTCTCTCTTTTTTCGTGTTTGTTTAAAGCTCAAGAACTGTTTTCCTCACTGGTATGCAAGTGGCATATCGGTGCTAATAACTAAATTGGCATATTCTTCTATACTGTAGTTTTTCTCTACGAAATTTGTTTAGAATCACTGAAGTATGAATATAAGTATTGCAGATCAGTGTGAAATGTAAAGCTTGTGCTGCTAGTACAGTTATTCTTTCACTATAGGATGTTTAAATGTTGCCTTAAGTCATTCAGCAGCACTGCTTATATATAGTGGCATGAAAAGAGTTATTCTTTAAAAGGCAATCATAGAGGTGGATGAGGGGCCTGTCAAACAGAATGGAAAGAAAAAAAATTTAAGGTGTTAGATGTATTAGAGAAAGGAACTATGTGAATTCAGTCAGTGCTTTTCAAGTATTTATGAGATGTCAAATCTTTTTGGTCCATGTAAGTTGTTATTGAAAGAACTGGATGTGTGGAAATGATTCACATGTGCCCTTCCATTTCTATAAAATGTTCACTGAAGCTGTAGAGGGTTCGTGGCAAGTATTAATGTTCCTGAGCTCAGCTAAAACCTGTCATCAGATCTCCAGGGAGTTCTTGCCAACTTTTCATGTCCCTAATTAGGGAACCTTCCCTGACAATGTTATGCTAGCTCTCTCGATAACTTATCTTGAGAAAAGTCTTTGTGTTACCTTAAGGCAGACCCATTCAATAACAGCATGACAGGATATGGTAAAGCAACCCCCAAGGCGAAGAAACAGCATTAGAAATTTATTCAGAATATAAGAACATTTGTAAAATAAGTATTATAAATGTCTCTGTATAAATAAATGCCGTTTTTTACAATTCTATATCAAACACAAAATAGCTATTTTACAGCAGCTAGGAAACTAAAAAGTAGCAACACATTTAAAGCTAATTCAGCAAGGTGAAAAGTTTTGAAAATTACATCATATAGTACAGTATATTAAAGGAGGAGAAAATCCTAATAAACCAGTAGAACAATACTGACATTAATGCATACTTAGTCACATGTGCTTTGCAATAGCTAACAGTACATTCAAGCTGGTGAAGATTTATACATTTAATTAGAAAAAAAATACTTATTTTCTGAACACACTGTGAAATACAAAGTTTCATGCACTCTGGTGACTTACAAAATAATAATAAAAAAACCCCAACCCAACACACCCTTAGATTAATTAATGAGTGAACAATTTAAATTCTGGTGGCAAGAACCACCTGTTTTTCTTTCTTTGCAAATGTGTTATTTCTGCAGTAAGTGTTAGGTGAGTTAGGTGAGTTAGGTTGCTGTGACTCAAGATGATTTGTACACTTGGCTATAGGCTGAGTGTATGTGCTGGTATTTCAAACAGTTGGATAAAGGAGTTAATTTCTGGGCGTTTATTCTCAGGGTTGGTACCATTTTAACAGGTACACTGGAACTGCAGCTAATAGTTAATATTAAACAGTTTTCACAGTAACAGTAAACCTTCCTCCACTTCCCTCTGGCCTTTTCCTGCTTGCTTAGGCAAACTAACTGGTGGTCTGGCAAATATAGCTGCTGTTGAGGCTGTATGATACCAGTCTTGCTTTTTCATTTATAAGCCCTACGGGAATAAAAGGGGAATGGCTTGCATTTACGGATGATTTATAGTTTATCCTAAAACACTTTTGAGAGCACAGTTGCCAGGGAAGATATGCAGTAGATACAGTAAAACAGTGTTCAGTTTCTGCAGAATCAGCAAATTGTTAGGCCTGAAAAAGGCACTGAGGGACACTGGAGTATTTTTATGCCTTTAAACCCAGCTGCATTTTATGCTTTCTTAATTTGTATCTTTCCTTTAAAAACAGGTTTCAATTCAAATGCTTTAAGCTTCATTGTATTACACTTAATAGCTTCCCTAGCTACCAAGAAATATAAAAAATTGAGCCTAAGAGGAAATCCAGTGCAGCAGTGGTTTCTAGCCACCTTAAGTGAAAGGCATTTTACATGGACAGTTTGAGCTGACATCAAGTTGTATGGGTGTTTTGGATGCAAGAAGACAAAGCTAGAACTGTGATTTTGCCACAGTACACAGTGGATAATTCTCTTTGTGATTCTTCAGAAACAAGTGTGACTACCTATCACTGAAGCTTATAGCAAAACCCCACATTCCTGTTGGTGAGAAACTCCTTGGCCACAAAAGGGAAACACCATAGACAGATACTCAGCAAAACCATAAAGACAGAAGGAAATCAATGTCCCTGCCCCCTCAACAGACTTGTTTGCTAAAAATTCCATTTGCATTATAAATTAAGAGCAGCAATTATCTTGACAAAGAGGACTGATCAAAAGCAATCCCAGGGCATTGCTACCTACAGCTGAATGTTGAAATTAGCAGTGTTTTAACTTGCTGTGGGAATGTCACATATGATGTTGGCTTTATAGCTGATGTATTGAACTCTAGAGAAGTAGGAATCACTACCCTAAGAAAACAGCAGCTACACTAGTGAACACCAACAGCTACAGTTTCATATGTAACCAAGACTTGGCAATAATTCTGAGCAAAAAATTCCACAACTATTTTGACTGCCTGGCCCAATCTAAGACTACCAAAAATGGTTCAGTTCCTCTAGAAATATTTCCTTAATGGTAGAAACTGGAGGAATAAATGAGAGAAGTTACAATTCTAAGCACACTAATAAAACTTCAGCTGCAACTCAACATTTAAAGCAAAAAAGGATAAAGAACTCCTGAAATCAGATTCACTCAAAAACAGAGCCTCAAGAATACAAAGTGGAGGAGTAACACAGTACCAGGCTAATGAAGTTAATAGACTCCAGTTTGGCATGCTAAAACAAACATGGAAGCCATTTCATGTACTCAGTCAAAAAAGAAGCAAATTCTGAGTGAAACAGCTGCAATGGCAGACTCCTGTGTTTTGCTCCCTAGAGAGACCAACCTGATGGCCATGTTTTGCTTAGTGTTCATTACTGTAGTAGGCCAACATTTTCAATTCAGTCGGTAACATGATGTGACTTAAGAGAATGTTAGCAGGAACAAAAACTAGCCAAAGAAGCTGTATGAAAACCTCACTATTCACATTCTGTTTGTGGCTCTATATCCATATACCTACACATTTGTAGCTTTGTGACTATGTATTCAATATTAAACAGGTAGATTCCTAATAAGTACCTTTTTGGTCAAAACAAGAATAAAAAGAAGACAGTCTATCTCTTAATCACAGAAGGTTGTATAAAGCAATATATACATGGCAAAAATGGCCCAGCTTCTGGCTATAATGTATTGAGAAGAAAAAACAATTGTTTCACAAAATAATTGCAAACACCAAGCAATATAAATACCAGGAGGTCTCTTGTATTTTCTCACCCAGCCTTGGCACAGACTATCTGTCTAGCATAGTGACATGAAAACTCACAGCTCTTAGCCCTCTTACAAGCTCTAAGAAATACACCATTATCATAGTTTTCAAGAGATACAAGCAGGCTTTTCTTGTTTTTGTCCAAATGAACAGACGTTTTCCTACGTGATCTGCACTGTGTATGGTGCAAAAAAGCAAGACAGCCTGTTATCTCCCAACTCTGCAGCTGCCTGTTTAGTTGATTCAACCACAGCAGCAAGTTTTGAGGGGTACAATACAGAGTTGTGTGCAGAGGGAGCTCAGTGATTTGGCAAACCCTCAAATTATTTCCAAAATGCCCAAATTAAAACCTCTTAACATGAAATACTTTTCTCTGTGATACTCTCACCCACAGGACATACATAAAATGGAAGAGAAGACCTATGAATATAGATATAATGACACAGAGAATGTACATAATTATAACATGATGATTCAGGCACTGCCATTTTACATTATGAAACAGTCCTTTAGTTTAACACTTACATTATCCCCATGGCATCTCTGGGATCCCCAGTCCTTAAGGTTAACAGTTATCCCCATGGCACATCTCTGGGATCCCAGAGAAGGTGCTTAAGTGTGTCAGCATGGACAGACAGAGCTTTTAGCATTTGAAGCTACCTAAAAGTCACCCTCCACAAGAAAGAAATTTGTAATGGCACTAAAGTGTCTTTTAAGAGATGCATTTAAAGTGAAGTTTCATTGGTGTGTGGTCTAGAGTTTTCTTCTTCTAATAAAGCTATTCTTTGTTTGAGCATTCTTACTTGTGTTTCATGTCTCTCCACCATGGCCATCATTTGTGATTCTAGTTTCTTCAGTTTATTTTGATGCTTTTTCTTTGCTTTTTCATAAGCTGCTACCAGGTTGCTGTTAGGAATACAAAGTGATACAAAGTCATTCAAGCAGGCTTGTTTGTAGCAAGTGCAACAAAACTCTACACCCAAGCCCCACTTTGGGGAACTGATAATCTTCCTTAAATTTACTCATGCTTTAAAATGCATTAAATCCAAACCCAGATCAGTGCTAATCTCTAAGTACTTACCTATACCAGTAAACTCATTACTGAAAAAATTTTTTACATTAACATTTAAAACATTAACAGTGCACGCTGGTGGCCCAGAAGGCAAATCACATCCTGGCTGTATCAAAAGAAGTGTGACTAGCAGATCGAGAGAGGTGATTCTGCCATTTTACTCTGCTCTGGTGAGACCTCATCTGGAATACTGTGTTCAGCTCTGGAGCCCTCAACACAGAAAGGACAAGGACCTGATAGAGCGGGTCCAGAGGAGGGCTACGAAAATGATCAGGGGACTGGAACACCTCCCCTACGAAGACAGGCTGAGAGAGCTGGGATTGTTCAGCCTGGAAAAGAGAAGGCTTTGGGGGGACCCAATAGTGACCTTCCAGTACCTGAGGGGGACTTATAAAGACGCTGGAGAGGGCCTGTTTACAAAGGTCTGTAGTGAAAGGACAAGGGGTAATGGTTTTAAATTAAGAGAAGAGTAGATTTAGATTAGATACTAGGAAAAAGTTCCTTACCATGAGGTAGTGGAACACTGGAACAGGTTGTCCAGGGAGGTGGTTGAGGCCCCATCCCTGGAGGCATTCAAGTTGAGGCTAGACAAGGTTCTGAGCAACCTGATCTAGTTGGGGATGTCCCTGCTTACTGCAGGGGGTTGGACTAGATGACCTCTGGAGGTCCCTTTCAACCTGGATGATTCTATTAATTATTTTTAAACATGGTTCAAAGAGACAGCTAGAGGTTGCTGATCATAGTATTATCACAGTTGGAAAGGACCTTCAAGATCATCAAGTCCAACTGATAGCCCTACACTATAAACCATCCCACGAAGTGCCACATCTACCTGTATTTTGAAAACCTCCAAGGATGATGACTGCACCGCTTTCCTGGGCAACTTATTTCAATACCTCACCACTCTTTCACTGAAGAAATTTTTCCTAATATCTAATCTAAACCTGCCCTGGCACAACTTAAAACCCATTCCCTCTAGTCCTATTGCTAGTCACAAGGGAGAAGAGGCTAACACTCGTCTCTCTACAGCCTCCTCTCAGGTAGCTGAAAAGAGCGATAAGGTCTCCCCTCAGCTTCCTCTTCTCCAGGCTAAACAGCCCCAGCTCCCTGAGCCTCTCCTCATAAGGCCTGTTCTCCAGACCCCTGATCAGCCTAGTTGCCTTTCTCTGCACCCTCCCCAGCACCTCGATGTCCTTCCTAAACTGTGGTGCCCAAAACTGCACACAGTACTCAAGGTGCGGCCTCATGAGCGCCAAGTACAGGGGAAGATCCCCTCCCTGCTCTTGCTGGTCACACTATTCCTGATACAAGCCAGGATGCCATTGGCCTTCTTGGCCACCTGAGCACACTGCTGGTTCATGTTCAGTCGGCTGTCAATCAACATTCCAGGTCCTTCTCTGCTGGGCAGCTCTCCAGCCACTCCTCCCCAAGCCTGTACTGCTGCCGGGGGTTGTTAGGACCTGACATTTAGCTTTATTGAAACTCATACAATTGGCCTTTGCCCACCCATCCAGCCTGTCAAGGTCCCTTTGCAGAGCCTCCCCACCCTCAAGCAGATCGAAACATCCACCCAGCTTAGTGTTCTCTGCAAACTTATTAAGCGTGCACTCTGTGACTTCACAGACCACTGTTTGTGTGTCAGGATAATCACACCATTAAGCATACAATGAGTTACAAAAACATCACATGACCAGAATCTGCCTACAAAATCCAGCACTGATTTTTGCCTTTTCCATTAAAAATATATAACAATTATATTAGGAGGATGGTGTCTTGTGCTTATTTGTCAGCTGGTAAGTATTTTTTTGTGCCTCCAATTTGACTCAGTAGGAAAGCTTGAGATAGGTACTGCTTCTCACTGCAAGGGCTTTAAAGTATAATTTATCAATGGCAACCACATTGTGAGCAGATAGGCTTCTTGCAGGAAGGGCAACTACAGTCCGCCATATTCTCTGCCCATCCAAACACGGTGCCAGTAAGATCTACTGAGTAAGCATTTAAGTGAAATTTAAGTGTGATTTGAAGCCAGTTTATTAGTAGAGTCTAAAGTCAAAGAAAAGGGAACCAATTTTAAACAAAATAACAGATTCATAAATCTGACTGTATGGACATGTTTGGTTTTTTTTAATAATAATGCATTTACTAGTAACTCAGTTAAGATTAACCTATTTTCCCTACTCTGTTCTTAGGCTATGTAGTTTTCAGTGTCACAGATGGGAGGTTTTATAACCTCCTCCACCTCTAACTATAGCCTTAAAGAGTTAATACATGTGAACATAAGGATCCAGAAACTGCTCACTAAGGTAGTGGGAGAATTACAGTGCATTACTAGAACACAAGAAAAAAACCCCAGACACCAGAAATGCCCCTCCCCCCTCAAGCCACAAAACCCAACAAAAGAAAAACAAAACCCCCAAACAAACACCAAAACAACAACAAATGAATAGTGCATCCATCTGCTGGTAGACCCTTTACCTGTTCGCTCTTTTAAGGTCATTAACAAATTCTGCAGACTGCTGATGTCTGATTTCACTGCTTTTTGTGAGTCTCTCCAAAGCAGTCACTAACTCTTGCACTCTAGCTTTCAGTTTCTTCTCCCTGAATCAGGATAAAAGGAGGAAGAAAATTATTTGCAAAATAGAAATAAAACTTCAGCTTAAAAGTGCACGAATGGTTGTCATGTGCTGGGCTGACAGACTGAAAATACTGAAAATATTTTCCTTGCTACTACTTGGATAATAAAAGAGGTATTCAACTTTTTTAACAATAAACATTAACTAGTAAACATTAAACTTTTCCAGAGATTGATTTTTGTAACATTTACTATTTTAGAATATAGGATCACAGATGCAGCAGACAAAAGAGAAAAGAAACTTCCCTGGTAAATCACGGTCTTGTATGTATCAAATCACAATAATAAATAAAAATTTAAGAAACTTGTCACATGCCACTTGCTGTGTCTTCAATGAGATAGCAAAGAAAACTACCATGGAAAATCAAACATAGTAATCATATATGAATTTTAATTAAAAACGAAGTACCAGGATTGCTATTAAAGATAATATATGAAGCAAATTTCTTTTTACTTACAAATTACTATAGATTCACAGAACAGTTTGGGTTTGAAGGGACCCCTTTAAAGGTCATCTAGTCCAAACCCCCTACAGTGAGCAGGGACATCTTTAACTAGATCTGGAATGTCTCCAGTGATAAGGCTTCAACCACCACTCTGGACAACCTGTTCCAGTTCCTCAACACCGGCAGAGCAATTTCATTCATTTCAGTTACTCCCTCAATTTAACTGACTAATTTACACTACAATCTGTATTACAGTGGATCAGTAAGACTTTTTTTTTAGGAGCCAGCAAGTCCAGTCCATGTGTCAGTGGGCATTAGAAAAAGTGAAGAACAAAAGAGGGGTGTAGAGACAGGAAAGGGCAAGCGCAAGAAGTACAGAAGAGGGTATAGGCATCATCTACTGTGAGGTTCTCCTTTCAAATAAGCCACAGTAGTGAGTTTTAAAATGCTCATGCAGCTACCAATACTTACTTAGCAATTACAAACCAAAACCAATTACATGAAGTGTGTCAAAATGAAAGTAAGGTACCTTTACATATTTTTACATTACAAATTTCTCTATGAGAGAAACAAAAGGTGAACAAGACACAAATTCTGGGGAGAAGTAAGCATTATGGCTTGGAGTTTAAGCTGGCTTTAAAAAGCATTTCCCAGCACAGGTGAGAATGTGCCATGAAGCTGAGGAGTCTTACCAGGGAGCTCCCTGCTGTAGAGCCAGTGGCTGCCCACAGCCTGCTCCCATACAGACATGGGACTATCTCACCTCTTGTGCAAGGCTGCTGCTGCTGAGACCCAGGAGCCTTTTTCTATGACCCATCCTCATAAGATAGACAGATGTCCTGGTTTGGGTTAGAACAAACTAATTCTGTTTCATTATTTTACTTTTTCAGCTAAGGCTCTTCTAAGTAATTGCACTTTCTGAAATTCACAGCGTGTTTTCACAGACAGTGTCTGCTTCTAGCAGTGATAAGTCCTAATATTTAGAGTTAGTACCAAGGACTAGTGTGCAGACCACAGTCACTGCTAAATCTTGTGTACCATGTTGGGGGGTGCAGAGACCAAACCTGCAGGTAGGAGCAGACACGACAGGTGACCCCACACTGACAGCTAGGTATTCCTTCCCATATGTGTCATGTCCAGTATAAAGCTGAGGGATAACGTGGGTCAATTTCTCTCCTTCAATGGCCAGCATCTGAGGATGACTCTATCCAGTTTCAGGGTCCAGCCCCTGAACTTGGTTCCCATCTGCTACTGAGTATGGTCTGGGTTTCACAGAATAGCCAGAGTTGGAAGGGACCCATTAGGATCATCTAGTCCAACTCATGTTTAAGAACAGGACAACTCCATAGTCACACCATGTGCCTAAGTGCCTTGTCCAATTGCTTCTTAAATTCCGTGAGAGTAGGGGGCATTACAGCCTCCCTGGGGAGCCTGTTCCAATGCTCCACCACCCTCTGGGTAAAGAAGCTCCTAGGAATATTCAATCTAAATCTCCGCCGGCACAGCTTCATGCCATTCGCCCGCGTCCTGTCGCTATCCACCAGAAAGAAGAGGTCAGCACCCACCCCTCCCTCCCTGGTGAGGAAGTTATAGACAGCTATAAGGTCTCGCCTCAGCCTCCTTTTCTCCAGGCTGAACAGACCAAGTGCTTTCAGCCTTTCCACATAACACTTCCCCTCCATTCCCTTCACCATCCTTGTGGCCCTCCTTTGGNTGGGTTGGCCCTACCCAAGTGCACAACATGGCACTTGTACTTATTAAACTTCATGCGGTTTATGGCAGCCCAGTTCTCTCATCTATTCAGGTTTGCCACAGCATCAGTGTTGATGGTTATGTAATTGCCATCAGGGGGTTGGATTTGATACTGGTTTTGTATACATTTGTATATATTTCATTTTATTGTTATTATTTTCACTAAAGTAGTTTTAGGGTTTTTTTTCCAATCCACAAGTCTCTCTCCCTTACTGCCTTTCTACTCCCTGTGGATAATAGAAAGCATCTGTCTCTCGTTTAGTGGCCAACCCTGCCCTGCATCCGTCACTTGTTTAGTGGCCAGCCCAGCCCTAACCTACATCAGATTTGAAAACAAAAAAAAAAGGGAGAATAAAAGACATGGAGCTCAGCTAAACTAAAGTTAAAATTTTGCAGTGTCAAACCTTACACTTTGGAACTTTGCATTAATGGAGACTTTTGTCCATGCTTTGCTGCCTAGAACTGCTTTGCAATGTTTCGTCTTTCTCTCCTGGTTTTGTTGCAGTGCTGCTGAATGAACTGGGTTTCATCTCAATAACAAAACTACCACTAACTCCCACATAAGCCCACTGAGCCCATGGGAATGAACACCCAAATGTTTGTGCAAGTTTCCTCAGCTCTGCACAGACCACACTGGATGCTCCCCGAGACCCAGCTCAGCAGCCTGCAGTTCAGAGGCTGGCCTGGCAACGGCAGCATTTTATAACCAGAGACAAGGAGAGCACATCTGGTACACTTCACAGTGCCCGGCTTCAGCAACAGAAGGGCTTTCAGAAACTCAGCTGGGGAAATATTCCAAGTCAGGAGTTTATCCCAACACACTGCAGATGATGGTTTACTGGCCAAATTTAAAAGGACATAAGAAGGGCCTTGTTGATGAAGAATCATCGGTATTCTTTATGCATCCTTTCCCTGAAGTAACATACTCTCAGTTTTCAGATTATACTATTTTTTATCCTAGTGGTTAAAACCTTGCTGCCACCCACCCACTTAGCAGACAGAAAGACTCAGCATAGGCCACAGTCAAAATGTATGTTCTGCAAAGAAAGTAGAACAAACCAAACAAAACCAACCAATCAACCAAACAAACCTGTTTTTTACTTGCAATAGAAGATAATCCAGAAAATATCAGCCCTGGCAGAGGCCAGACCTTTTATCTACTGTGCATTGTGGCACTTCTGATAGAACAGAAATTCGATAGAACAGAAATCTGCTCCAAAAGACACCGCAGCCAAAGGCCTCTGGAGAAGGCTCAGTAGCACTGTGCACTCAGCCCTGTGACCTAGTGTGAACAGCAAGTGCAATGGAATAAACATTCACAGTAGTTGGTCAGGGAGACAAAAATCACATAAGGCTGATTCAACCTTATGTGCACAAAAAGTTATAGCTGTGAAAATACTGCACACGGCCCTGTGGGAGAGAACCCTGTAGGGCCACTGTTAACTGCAGATGAAGTCCTTAACATACCTGCTGTAACAAAAGCTGCGTGGAAAAGAAATACAGTGGAAAGTCTTGGAGGAACTTGTCATGCATGGTAAAGTTTGGTTGCTACAGTGACTGTTACCTGCCAAAACTATTGCATCACCTTTTGTATGTTTTTGCACTCACACCTTGCAACCAGTCATGTTCACTCTGAACTCAGCTAAACATCAAGAGGTATTTCTTCTTTACATTTCACCCACAGTGTCCTTATCTTGCTGTTTCCCAAAGATGCAGAGCCAGCAGTGTAGTAAGCACCCTGGGCCTTCACAGAGTAGTTAATTTTCAGAGGTTAGGTCTGACCCATCTAGCTGAACAAGAAACAGTGGCTAATCCTTCGAATCTATAGGTACCTAAAATTGACATTTATACCAGTAAAACACATGTTTTCCCTGAGCTAAGATCCACAGTTCTTTTGGCTTTTCTTGATGTCTTGAAGTAATTGAAAACAGCACTAGGTCTACTCCCACCTTAATCTCAGGGAAAGCAATAGGCAGTTTGACTGCATGTGCTGAAATGTTACAAAATCTTAGAAAAACAAGACAGGGATCTACTTCTACACTTACTGTTAACAATTTTAAATGTGCCTCTTTAAATACATTCAAGAAGCATTTCATAGATATTGTTACACCTGAGTAAGCAGACACGGCAGAAATGTTAAAGTCACAGTAAATACCTTGGTTTAGTCTGGAAAATGGAGATGCATATACACTCAGTTAATGACTAGTGCATGTACAAAACATTTCATGTTTTCCCTAGAGTGCTGTACCTTCTAATTTAGTAGCAGATCAGATACCTCAGAGCTGTATTTTACTGGCTGGTCAGAAAATGCTCTATTCCTTTGTAAAAATTCCATGCCTCATAATGCTAACTCGTCGTACTTCTCTCCATTTCTATCATCAATTACCTCAGTCTGGACAGAAAGAATTGTCCTTTTGTGTGTCCCTCCAAAACTGATTGCTTAGTTGGGCAGTCATAATGAATCCTGAGGTGCTAGTTGTATTCCTTAAATGCATTACAGGGCTAACTGTCTTTACAGGATTTCTAGCATCATTTCACTTTCCCGATTGCTATTATAAATCAGCAGCATATGAAGAATCAGCCACCACTGGCTTAATAAGACATAACACTTTAAAACAATTGTTCTAGCCATTTGCAGCATTCTTCCAGAAGAGAATGTGTCAAAGCTGTGAACCAGGGATGGAACTGCATTTGATGCAACCACCATAGTAACATCCTCCTGACAGTAATAGCTGTATGGCTGTGGAATGGCCTTCAGCTGCCAAACAGTCTTCCAGAGTCTGAAGAGCTGACTCACACAGAAGTTTACACACCAAACTCACACTGTGATCATGCCCCGCTGCTGTAATACAGACCAGTATGGATCCTGAGAATCACAGAATGTTAGGAGCTGGAAGGGACCTGGAAAGATCATCCAGTCCAACTCCCCTGCCACAGCAGGATTCCCTAGACCAAGTCACACAGAAGCATATCCAGATGGGTTTTGAATATCTTCAGAGAAGGAGACTCCACAACCTCTCTTGGCAGTCTGTTCCAGTGCTCTGGCATCTGAACTGGGAAAACATTTTTTTTCTTGTATTCACATGGAACCTCCTATGCTTCAGCCTACAACCATTACCCCTTGTCTTGTCACTGGGCTTCACTGAGAAGAGCCTGACCCCATCCTCCTGACACACACCCTTCACACATTTAAAAGCGTAGGTGAGGTCACCCCTTAGCCTCCTCTTCTCCAAGCTAAAGAGACCCAGCTCCCTCGGCCTTTCCTCACAAGGAAGATGTTCCAGCCCCTTCCTCAACTTTGTGGCCCTGCGCTGGACTCTTTCAAGCAGTTCCCTATCCTTCTTCAACTGAGGAGCCCAGAACTGGACACAATATTCCAGATGCGGCTTCAACGGGGTGTAGAGCAAAGGGAGAGAAGAACCTCTCTTGACCTACTAACCACACTCCTTCTAATACACCCCAGAATGCCATTGGCCCTCCTGGCCACAAGACCACACTGCTGGCTCATGGTCATCCTTCCATCCACCAGGACCCCCAGATCCCTTTCCCCTTCACTGCTCTCCAACAGCTCAGTCCCCAACCTATACAGAAGCATGGTGTTGGTCTTCCCCAGGTGTAAAACTCAACTCTCGGCCTTATTGAATCTCATTCAATTTCTCCCTGCCCAACTCTCCAGCCTGGCTAAATCCCACTGAATGGCAGCACAACCCTCCGGTGTGTCAGCCACTCCACCCAGTTTAGTGTCATCAGCAAACTTGCTGATAGCACACTCTGTTCCCTCACCCAGGTCATTAATGAATAGATTGAAAAGTACTGCCAGTACTGACCCCTAAGGGACTCCACTAGACACAGGCCTCTAACTAGACTCCATCCCATTGACCACAACATTCTGACTTCTGTCCTGCAACCAGTTCAAAATCCACTTCACTATCAAACCATCTAGACCACACTTCCTCAGTTTAGTTGCAAGGATGCTGTGGGAGAGAGTGTCAAATCATCACAGAGACAAAGAGGTGATCCTAGGAAGCCAGCATGGTTTCACTAAGGGCAAGTCGTGCCTGACCAATCTGGTAGCCTTCTATGATGGAGTGACTGCAACAGTTGATGAGGGAAGACTGATTGATGTCGTCTACCTGGACTTTTGTAAGGCATTCAATACAGTTCCTCACAACATCGTTATCTCCAAACTGGAGAGATATGAATTTGATGGGTGGAGTATTCGGTAGATAAGAAATTGGCTGGTTGAACGCAGCCAGATTTGTGATCAATGGCTCTTTGTCTAGGTGGAGACTAGTAACGAGTGGTGTCCCTCAGCGCTCTGTACTGGGACCAGTACTCTTCAATGTCTTTATTAATGATCTGGACAGGAGTACTGAGTGCACCCTCAGCAAGTTTGCAGATGACACGAAGATGAGTGGTGTGGTTGATACGCCACATGGGCAGGATGGCATCCAGAGGGACCTGGACAAACTCAAAAAGTGAGCCTGTGAGAATCAGATGAAGTTTAGTCAAGGTGCTGCATCTGGGTAGGGGCAATCCAAGATATATGTACAGACTGGGAGAGGAACTTGTTGAAAGCAGCTGTGCAGAGAAGGACTTGGGGGTCATAACAGATGACAAGCTGGATATGAACCAGCAATGTATATTCTCAGCCCAGAAAGCCAACTGTATCCTGGGCTGCATAAGGAGAGGAATGACCAGCAAGTCTAGGGAGGCGATTCTGCCACTCTACTCTGCCCTCATCAGGCCCCACCTGGAGTACTGCATCCCGTTCTGGGGTCCTCAGCATAAGAATGATGTGGACCTGTTAGAACGGGTCCAGTGGAGGACCACAAAGATGATCAGAGGACTAGAGCACCTCTCCTAGGAGTATAGGCTGGGGGAGTTGGGATTGTTCAGCCTGGAAAAGAGAAGGCTTCGAGGGGACCTTATAGCAGCCTTTCAGTACCTAAAGGTGGATTACAAGATAGAAGGGGAGAGACTTTTCAGCTGGTCAGATTGCAACAGGACAAGAAGGAACGGATATAAGCTGAAGGAGGGGAGGTTTAGACTAGGAATTAAAAGGAGATTATTCATCCAGAGGGTGATGAGGCATTGGAACAGGTTGCCCAGAGAGGTTGTGGATGCCTCATCCCCGGCAGTGTTCAAGGCCAGGCTGGATGTGGCCCTGGGCAACCTGGTCTAGTGTGTGGCATCCCTGTCTGTGGCAGGGGGCTGGAGCTAGACGATCTTTAAGGTCCCTTCCAACCTGAGCCATTCTGTGATGATGATATATGCCTAGAGACAGAGTCCAGGATAAATTGTTCCCTCACCTTTCCAGGGACGGAGGTGAGGCTGACCGGTCTGTAGTTACCCAGGTTCTCCTTCCTGCCCTTTCTGAAGACTGGAGTGACATTTGCCTTCCTCCAATCCCCAGGCACCTCTGCTGTCCCTCAGGATTTTCTAAAGATGATGGAGAGTGGCTCGGCAATGACTTCTGCCAGCTCCCGCAACACATGTGGGTGCATCCCATCAGGTCCCATGGATTTACGGATGTCCAGATGAGTTAACTGCTCCCTAACCCAGTCCTCCTCAACTATGGAAATCTCCTCCATTATCCTAACTTCATCTGGGGGCTTAGGGTTCTGAGGCTCCCAAGGACAGTCTCTAACAGTATAGAGACAGAGACAAAGGCAGCATTCAGTAACTCCACCTTCTTTGCATCATTTATCACCAAGACACCCACCTCATTCAGCAGTGACCCTACATTGCCTCCAGTATTAGTTTTTCCTGAAATTGGATTCTTGTTTGTATTTTGACAGGAAGAGGAAAGGACGAGCAAGTACTTTTAGGAGAACACAATTTCTGTGAGCCCCCAATTCACAAGTCAATTCAACTGCAAAAGTCAGCACAACTTTTGCTCCCAGCAGTTCCTCTTTCAACCAGCTGCTGCTACTGGAGCTGCAGAAAACACAGTCATAATAGCACAGCGTCCCATGTGCACAGAGAAAATGAGCACATATTCCCAGAACAGGGAACAAGCTTATGATCTGAGAGCATGGCTCACTTCCAGGACAAGGGCTCTCTGCTGCGGGGCAGTTGGGGAAATCCCTTACTGCTCCCTTTCCAAGGAAAAGCTCACAATAAGTGTATTCTGAGGCCTACAGCCTACTCAAAATAAAAGGCACAATTTTTCAGTGAAATGCCTAATATGCCAGTAACGAAGCCTTTTGTTTTGTATGTTCACAATCAAAACAGTGTACAGTTGCTAAGCAGTTTTCAAGGGCTTTTTGTTTCAGACTTACAGGATGGTTTCAATAGGAAGGCAAGCAGACAGAGCCTAACGTTTTCCTCTGGTCACAAGGTTACTGCTGCAGAGAGCAGGGAATTCTGCCAGAGCTCTAAAGGAAACTATATAACATGAGACACATGTCTGCAGTTACTGTCAGTTTGGCCTCCACACAATGACACCATGTTTGGCCTAGAACAATGTAAGCAAGGGCTTGTACACCCTATATTTTCTCTCCTGTCTGGGCTTTTCCAGACATGTTCAGGTTTCATATGCCGAAGTCTTCCTAGGTGGATTTTCCTGCCCTTGCTCATTTCATAGAGAATTCCTCAGTGCTGCAAACAGGAAGCTGCACTTCCTTGGCATGAAGAAAGTTGATTTTTCTGCCCCTGGCTTGGAGTGTACCCAGCTAATTCCCACTCTAGTGAAAACACAAGCTATCGCCTCTCTGCCCTGGGGTCAAGATCACCTACAGCTTCTGCAAATCTGAGGCAAAAGAGGAATAATGAAAGGAGCTCTCTCTACATCAGGAGGTAAGAAGGTTTCCCACAGCCAGGCACAGGAGTCAGGGGCCTTTGGCACCTGACTATCCTACGTCTTGCCATCCCTAAGAACATCCTTTAAACCACCAGAGAGTGCTGCCTGCTACAAGCAGACCTCTTCAAAATCTGGCTCCACTGTTGAAGTAGCATCATCACCTTCAGCTCAGCTTCTGCCCCTGAACTCCACATACACAAAGCCCTGACACAGCAGCCAGGCAAACAGTCCAGGGGTATAGAAGCCCAAGGCTTCCTGGGCATAGGTACCCATGCAAGCTGGCCAGTCCTCAGGTCCATGGAATACGGGGATGGGAGGGAGGAGAAGCACCTCCTGCATGCCCCCTAGCTTTCTGCATGGTCCCTGCATTGAAGGCAGGAACACGCATTCCACGCCACACTTCGCTCCTAAACCCTTTCCTAATATCTTCCTGTTGTTTTAAGCCTGGCATGTTCCCCTCACTCCCCTTTCTGCCTTCTCCAGTTACAGCTGAACAGGCTGACACATGATTGTTTTTCTAGGCATTTGACTCCTTGTCTCTCAGGAGGTAACAGCTGGACATTTAAAAGGAATACAGATAAATTCTCTTTTCATCAGCAGTTTAACATGTCAGACTGGCAAGCAGAATCCCCACACCCATTTGAACGCATGCTTGCCTCACTGGTCTGAGTTGGCCTGCTAATGAAAACAACTAATATATAATAGAACTTTTTTTTTTTTAAGAGGTAACAAAACCACACTACACAAATGCCAAAAGTACTGACAACTGTATGAGGTTCAATAAGGCCAAGTGCCGGGCCCTGCATTTTGATCACAACAACCCTAAGGAATGCTATAGGCTGGGGAGGAGTGGCTAGAAAGCTGCCCAGCAGGAAAGGACCTGGGGGTGCTGGTGGACACCTGAATGGTCTGAAGTTGCGAGAGGAGAGGTTTAGATCAGATATTAGGAAGAAATTCTTTACAGAAAGAGTGGTGAGGCACTGCAACAGTCTTCCCAGGGAGGTGGTGGAGTCACCATCCCTGGAGGTTATTTAAGAAATGGTGCTTCAGGACATGTTCTAGCATACAGGTGGTTGCAGGGGGGGTGAGGTTGTTGGGTTTTTTTGGTGGTGGTGGTGGGTTTTGTTGTGTTTTTTTGGTGTGGGGTTTTTTTTTTTTTGGTTGGACTCGTTGATCTGGAAGGTTCTTTCCAATCATGAATATTCTGGGATTCTGTGAGTCTTAAATCACCATCTTCAAATGTCATGTCTTCCCTTCTCACCTCCTCAGGCATCATTGGGCTTGAGAACACCCATGCTTCACACTACCCTTGCAAAGGCAGCTTTTTCTGATCACAGAGAAGGTGCAGAGTGCTTTAAAATCTCTTTGCTGATGTGAGATACTGTACTGCATTTTTGATGACTGTCAGATGCTTAGAGCAGATCTCAAAAGCCAGACGGTAGCACAGGCATGTGTTACACCACTAGCAGTGGGAAGACGGGCCAGGTGTAGTCCTGAAAACAACAGACTGGCAGCAAAAAGGGAGAAACAGGCTTGGAGGGTGGCAGTACCATGCCTCCTGCATTCACTTCTCAAACCTTCCACCCAGCTTTGCCAGATCAGCCTGGAAGCTCTCCCAGACCTGGAGCTATTTGGAGCTCCCTGTGATGATTATATTCAAGTGCACAGCAGCCCAGCAGGTCAGAACCATACAGTCGCAAGGAGAACTATTTGCTCTGTGTCCAAAATAGAGAAAAGAAAAATTATGGTTATCTCTGATGCATATAGAAAAAACAGCTACCCAAGGCACTTCTGAGGAATCTGTCCCTTACATCACCATGAGTCATTTTTCTTCTTGTGAGAAGACTTCTCTCAGTGGGGCTCTCTGGGGGGATTTCCAGAGACAGGTTATGCTTCCTGAACCCCTCAGGCAGCCAGGGCAAAACACAGCAGAAGACTGCACAGTCATAAAAAACCCAGAGATCCATGAAATTTGCAATGACTGCGATCCATGCCAGTGTCTGGTTTTCAAATGTCTCAGAATTGCATATTTCTGCATGGATGTGGTAATGAGAAAACAGAAATATGCAAACATAACTGACAAAAAAAAGCAGCTGTTGACACAAGGGAAAAAACCCATCTGTAGCTCCGGCCTCTACCCACTTTTATCTGAAAGTCATCAAACACAGTAAATATAAAGCTTCTTTGTCGTGTTCCCAGATGGAAAGTCACCCTTTTGTGAGGGAGATACTGAAACATGTGTAGACTGATACAACTCATGAAACCCCACACAGCCATCAGAGATTGAATTTTGTGCCAATTAATGACCCAGCTAAAGTGTGAACAGTCAGACTATTTACAAAGTCTTTTGCCTGCCATTGCCCTTACCTAGCATTGTCAGATCCTTTCTGCCCAAATATTTTAATGCTTATAATCAACTCTCTAAAGACATACACAAAATACAACTCAATGCAGACAAAAGCTATCAGCAACAGGAAATACAAGGACAGAATGCAAAAGGACCCCAATAATCAAAGCATTTCCTATAAGGCTTGGGGAGAGAGAGTAGTTTCAGTCTTGCCAGCCTGGCCATTTTTCACAGAATGAAAGAACTTAGCAGAAAAAAAAACCTGATTAGTTTTATCACTACTACTATCACCCTGCAAAGAGCATTCACTATCTGGAATTCTTCTTACTGCCTTCTTGCTGACATGTCTAATGACTGGGGATGCGGTTATAATCTCTATGGGCCTAATAAGTTATAAATTCATACAAGTCATCTACAGCACTCCATTCCCCTGCCACAGAAGAGTAGAACACACCAGCAAGCAAGATGTCATATTAAGGTCTTCTTCAAAGACTCTGTAATGTGTCTGATTTTGGGGTTATTCAACATGATCCTTTCATCAAAGAGAGGATCCACAGTCATCCAGCTGTCAGTATCAGGCCATAAGGCTGCTGGGAATAAATTTCTGCCCTCCCAAGAAGAAGTATTTCCTTCAAAGAAGCTCATTTCTAGAGGTGACAAAGCCAAGAAAAAACAATCAAGAAGCTTCATGCTCACTGAAATATTTCATCAAGAAAGGAGAGATGGGTAAACAAAATTGCCAAAGACTCCGGCAGAAAGTATTTAGCAGATAGTATAACTCCTGGAAAAGGAGGTGTCTCTAAATTAGCAGCTTTAGCCTTCAATACCAGATGTTTGGCAACTTTTTGCATGGAACTTGCAGATAATTTACATTTCTACTAGTCTGCACAGTGGTTGTGGAAAAGAAAAGTGAATTTTGTGGGAAGCTCATTATATGGGTTTTAACGCTGGACACTGCTACGGGAAACCCTGACTCCTACTGGAACAAGTATGTTACGAAACAAGAAATGAAGAATTGCTCTTGCCTTGAATTTCTGCCGATAGGCACTACCTATTACAGCTCAGGGACCTTCACAATGCACTGCTGGGTTCTAGATTTAGAAGAGATTACGTATCTGCAGAGAGACAACAGGTTACCTCTGTAGATGAGACTGTTCCCCTACAAAGCCATTTGCAGACTACGAACAAATAAATGCTTCCAAACCACACAAAAATCCAAACTGCTACTGCATTCTGCTGTTTTATTTCAACTAACAAAGAAGAACCTGGCACTTCTGCAGCCACAGAAGGACAGAACTGGAAAGCAGGAGTTGGAAGGAGCTGCCAAGGCTTTCACCTCTGTGAAGACAGGATGGGAAGGGGACAGCAAGCAGTGTTGCTGATTAATATCACATTCTCTGGCAAACAGAAACACTCAAAAGCCAGTAGATTTTTGTCCCTATCCTTGCAGCTGCTGTCCCCTGCACCAGTGTCTACTGCCTGGTGCAACCACAGATAGGTCCAGTTGCAGGATGTGTGCAGTAATTGTAACCAGCAGTGAAACACTTCTGAACACTGACATTCAGATACTGCCTGTAGACCACAGATTCAGTGTGTGATACTCACTTCTTTCACATTTCCCTCCTGCCCTCTCAGCAAACACAGTTACTGGGCAAAATATTTTTTAGTTTGTTTCTTGTCCTGCTTCTTTGGTGAGTGACGAGTGTGCCACAGGGAGCCACCAGAATCTCTCCTGGTTCACACACACTGCCAGCACTTGTTTTCCCATCCAAGCAGGAAGAGTTTTGAGCAACTGGCTCAGATGAAGTGCTGAGGCTCCAATTCATCCAGGATGGCAGTTAGGAACTGCTGGTATTTTTTAGCATAGCTGTGGCTAAACAGGTTGCAGTAAGCTTTCTCCATGTGCTAGACAAACCTTCTATCAACTTTCACAGAGAAGACTTTGGGAAAAGGAGACTAAGCATTCAGCCTGATTTGGCTGGCACACTGATTAGGGGGAAAAATGCCCTGTCCACACAGCTCAAGGGAAGTGTGCTTGATGAGCCCCACTGGCAGAAGCAATCACATTTAGTACAGTCATATTTCCATTACACAGAGAGCCTTCACTCCAAAATTTCTGTACAGTTTAATCCGATTATTTTTCTTCCCCATTTCTGCCTGACAAACTGTACTTGCTAGGCCTCTGGCTGGAAATCCATGCTAATCAACTTAAGGCCCAGTAGATAAAGCAAAGTTTTTTTCTCTGTGTTGTCAGCAAACCACATTTCATGACTATACTCAAGCCTCTGCTAACTAAGATCACTGGCATCTTCTAGAAATCCAGTAGCAAATAACAAGAATAGGAAAAAGCTGCAGCTTGGGTAAAGACAGAAAATGCCAATGTAGCAGCTCACAGTCTGTGGGACTGGAGCAGGGAGATTATGAGGGAGTCCAATGGCTTTAGGCAATGTTTATGTACATGGCTTTGTTGATGGTTTTTATCTGTCCATACACAAATGACATTTTTGATTATTTTAACCACAGAATTTTGTTTCCTGCATCAACCAAACTAAATATTCAGCAACTGCCAGACTATCAAGCAAATGGTATGAGATGTATTGATTCTGCAGTGGTAATGATCATACATTATCACAGAATCACAGAATATCCCGAGCTGCAAGGGACAGACAAGGATCATCAAGGCCATCTCCTATTTAGGCACAGGACAATCCCAAGGTCACACTATGTTCCTAAGTGCAATGTCCAATTGCTTCTTAAACTCCATGAGAATTGGAGCTATGACAACCTCCCTGGGGAGCCTGTTTCAATGCTTCACCACTCTCTGGGTAAAGCAGCTCTTCCTAACATTCAACCTGAATTTCCCCTGGCACAGCTTCATACCATTCCCCTGGGTCCTGTCACTGGTCACCAGAGAGAAAAGGTCAGCACCCACCCCTCCCTCTCTGGTGAGGAAGTTATAAACTGAGATAAGGTATCCTCTCAGTCTTCTCTTCTCCAGGCTGAAGTGACCTCAGCCTTTCCATGTAAGTCTTCCCCTCCATGACCTTCACCATCTTTGTGTCCCTCCTTTAGATGCTCTCCAACAACTTCATATCTCTCTTGTATTGTGGTGCCCAAAACTGCACACAGTACTCCAGGTGAGGCTGCACCAGAGCCAAGTAAAGTGGGACGTGCACCTCTCTCGATCGGCTAACAACGAGTGCTTGATGCAACACAGAACCCTGTTGGCCCTTTTGGCTGCCAGCGCACACTGCTGAATCATATTCAACTTATCATTGATCAAAACACCTAGATCCCTCTCTGCAGTGCTGCTCTCCAGTCTCTCATTCCCCAATTGGTACGCTGTTTTTGGATTGCCCCTACCCAAATACAGAACCCAGCACTTGCCCTTGTTACACTTCATATGATTTGTGACTGCCCAGGCCTCTAATCTATTTAGACACTCTTAAGTGCCTTCACTGGAGTCAAAAGCACCTCCCAGCTTAGTATCATCCACAAACTTACTTATTAAGCATTCAAGTTCTATATCCAAGTTATTTATAAAGATGTTAAACAGAACCTGCCCTAAGATGGATCCCTGTGGGACCCCACTTGTCACCTGTCACCAGCCCAATGTAACTCCATTTACTATAACCCTTTGATCTTGACCCCTTAGCCAGTTGTGTAGCCACCTCGTGATGTTCTTTTCTAGCTGTATCTTTGACATTTTGTCCAGTAGGATGCTGTGGGAGACAGTATCAAAAGCCTTGCTGAAGTCTGAAAAGATGACATCAGCTGGTCTCCCTTGATCAACTAGATGGGTGATTTTGTCATAAAAGGAAATCAAGTTAGTTAAACATGATTTCCCCTTCATAAACCCATGCTGGCTAGGACCAATGACAGCATTATCTGTCAGACGCTTATCTATAGCTCCTAAAATAATCCTTTCCATAATTTTGCCAGCCACAGAAGTGAGACTGACCAGCCTATAGTTAGCAGGGTCATTTCTGTTGCCCTTCTTGAAAATCGGAACAACATTCTCCCGCTTCCAGTCAGTTGGAACCTCACCAGACTCCCAAAAGCATTGAAAAATCATTGAGAGAGGGCGCATTATGACATCTGCCAGCTCTTTAAGTACCCTTGGGTGGGTTCCATCAGGCCCCATAGACTTATAGGGGTCCAGTTGGAGGAGCAAGTCCTGCACTAGTTCAGGATCAACTAAAGCATTAACTGACTCCCTGCCATTGGTCACTGGTTCATGGCACAGGGTAATCCAGATCCTCCATGCTAAAGACAGAGACAAAGTAAGCATTAAACATCTCTGCTTTGTCAATGTCTCTACTTGTGAGGTGACCATCCCCATTTTGTAATGGGCCAATGTCATTCCTGGTCTTCCTCTTACTATTAACATACTAAAAAAAGTTCTTTTTACTATCTCTCACTGTACTGGCCACCTTCAACTCTAATTGGGCCTTAGCTGCACAGATTTTCTCTCTGCAATGGTGAACAGCTTCTCTGTAGACCTCCCACCTTACCAGGCTCTGTTTCCACTGGCCATATATCTTTTTTGCCTTACCTCCAGAAGAAGCTCCTTACACAGGCAAGCTAGACTTCTGCCTTGCCTGCTTGACTTCCAACATCTAGGGATCACCTGCTCCTGTGCTCTCAGGAGATGGTGCTTAAAAACTGACCAGCTCTGATGGACCCCGGCACCTTTGAAGGTTTTTTCCCAGGGGACCACACTAAGGAGTTCCCTGAGCTGCCCAAAGTCAGCTCTCTGCAGATCCAGAGTAGAAGTTTTGCTGGCAGTTTTCCTCCTGTCTCCAGAGATTTTAAACTCAATTGCTTCACGGTTGCTGTGGCCAAGACGGCCACCTATGACCGTGCCACTAACAAGACCCTCTCTGTTGACAAGTAACAAATCAAGTAGGGCTCTTTTCCTTGTAGGTTCTCTTACTACCTGTACCAGAAAGCTATCCTCTAGGTGTTTTAAAAATCTTCCGGACCTATTATTTTTACTTAATGCCTTTCAGGCTTAAGTATCCCAAGCAACACTACATGTTGCACCTACAAAAAACCACTTCAGTAATGAAACACCACAGCTGCTCAAGAGGATATTCCACCATTAAAGAAAGTGCAAACATCAGAGAAGCAATTCTTCCCAGCAAAAATTCTTAGTAGCAGTTTTGGATAGGTTCTAGATACAACAACTAGATTAGACATTAGAGAGCCATGTCTTAAAAAAGGTGGAAGAAGTGCTAGAGCAACTATCAAAACAGTTAATATGTTTGTCATGAAATTTACCACGTAGCTGGTGCAGTGAAAACTGCTTCACAAACAAGTATCTAGTTAATGTATAACTGTATGGAAAGCTTTGGCTTAAAACCTGGATGTTGATAAAAGCAGTTTGTCAAGACATTCAACTTCTCTCTCACTGGAAAGCTAAGGCTTCACTCAAAAGTGCCTTTTATAATTGAACTGTGGCTCTACTTACATACTCAGGATGCAAATGCAGCATCTGAGTCATCAAAGTCACTGCAATTCCCAGTGCTGTAACTCCCACCCAAGTTCTAATCTGTGACCAACCTTCTTAATCAAAGATGACACTCCAAACCCTGTCTTCACTAAAGGTTTTCCACATGCCCTGAAGCAAGTTATGTCACTGTTTCTGTCTCATATTCTTGCGTGAATATGGACATCCCTGACATTTTGAGAGTTTCTTTGGGACATAGCTAATCTGAATTTTAGAGAAGCTTGAGGAGAATGGAGCTGAGCACCATGTGAAGACTTTTGTCAGCTGAAGAACAACAGCAAAAGAGAGGGAAAGGTTAGCAGAACTTTGACCCTTTTCCTTCTTATCAGAAAAAATCTGTAATCACTTTTAAAATCACATGAGGGCAAGGGCAAAGGCTCAGAACTAAACCTCACCCTGGACCTACAAAACAAGTGATGTTTCTGGTGAAGGAAACTGCTTACCGTTTGAGTGTGTTTGTCAGTTCAGCAGTCAGTTCACTCTCGTTGTACGGTTTCAGTTCAGCTACTGTCAATGGTGTTGCGGTGCCATCACTGCATTCCTGAGAAATGAGGAAAGGCCATCTAATTTAAAGTTACTTACCATCTCAACGGGAAAACTGCAAACCTCCTCTTAGCTCAGAGCTACTTTTAAAATGGAGATGAAATAAACATCACAATGTCACAAGAGCATGGCAGCGTATCAGCGTACCAAGAAATGGACTAACAGATTAACACTTCACAAATCCTTACAAATGCTTCCTAAACCAACTCAGCTCACTGATTTGCAGAACTCTACTAAAGTATGCATAACTGCTGGTGTCTTACATGACTTTTGACACTACACTTGAATCAAAGGAGCACTGTATCAAACAATTCAGATGATGCTTTCCCAGAAACAAATAAGAAAGAGACTGTTATCACTAGTTCTGCTATTTGTTTTTAAACATATTTTACCACGGTTTTCTTGGGACACAGCACTAAAATAATAGGATTAAAGTTTTTCATTCTCAAATCACTAAAAACTGTCTGACTTGGGAAAAGAGACTTACATTACAGTGCTCTAACTGCTTCACAGAAATGATCTCTGTTTTTTTCATATTTTGCATTTGGAGTAGGGGAGGATAATGTTTTGCTTAGACTCTCTTTCACTGTTTCCAGTGAGTAGCAACAGGCAAGACATAGCATGTTCAGTCACAGTAGCTTGTCTGTTTGGCAAGAATGGCTTTGTTCTACACCCCCCCAAAATGACAACCCTATTTTAGCCCACGCTTAACAGTAGTTCTGCAAAGTACTTATAAGTCACAACATGGAAAGAACCACCCAATAGCTGGAGAAGAAAGAAAAGAGGTACACGCAAAAAGAAGAAAGGAATGGTTAACGTGCTGAAGACTACTATTGGGAGGGATACAATAAATCGTGTTTACACTGATTTTGGAAATTTGATTTGACTCCTGACCTTGCCCAATTTGTCTTTGCTTCCACTGCTGGTTGAGCTGAGTGACTTCATTCTCTGCTCTTTTTGCTCTTCCACTTCAGACTTCAAGTGCTCAATATGGACGAGGTAGGCCTGCTCCTGGGCCTCTCGAGTACTTAGTTTCAATTCCAATGCCTTCTTCTCCTTCTCTAGCAGGTAAAGCTGTGCCTTGAGCTCTGCCATCTCCTCCTGTCAAAGAAACATTATCAGCATGCTGCTTCATGGGACTACATACCTGAAGGAAGATGAGGTTAAACAATGGTTCCATCCACTGAGTGTTCTTTCCATGGAGAACAGTTACCACAATCCAGAAGGCTTTCTAGAGTCACACGTTCTATCTGTCTCTCATTGCAGTGGAACAGGTATGAGACACTAGGTCAGCAAACACAGACAACACATTCCTGCCTCATAATACCATGAGACAGAATGAGTTAGTCAAAAAAAGCAATTGGGTACAGCACCACTGGATATCCATTTTTAATTTCCCTCCTCTGGATGGTCAGAATCCCACCTATCCACAACTGGAGGCTGACAAAACTGCACTTGCTTATATTCTTCCATAAATATGACAGAAGATGGACCTGGTAGTTCACAGAAAGAAGCTCAATCCTGAGAGCTGGTTCCTGTGTGTACTACTTCTGCTTCTCTGGTATTTACGACAGGGCTCTCAACTATTGTAACACAACAACTGCTATTTGGGCACAGACCTCTCCTTTAACATCTGCTCTGACAGCAGTAAGGCAGAAGTGTAAGAACCAGGTATGAGTACAGTGACCCTTCTTTCTACGTGCTCCCAGCCTTTCTTTCATGAAAGCAGTTGATGGGTATTCTGAACCAGAAAGCTCTTTGTGTTTAACAAAATCTTAAATGTGTCTTCCAGAAAATGTCGAGTTATTTTCTGAATCCAGGAAATTATTTGTTAGGTTATATGTCAAAAAAAACACCATCAAAAGACAACCAAAACAAGAAAAAGCCAACCCAGAATCATGTTCTCACTGATGAGCTTGCCATGATCTAGTCACCTCATGGATGAATACCGAGTTCATGCAGCCATTTTCTGTATTACAGTTCAGTTCTAGGCTTGTTCACTGTGTGAACATTTCTGAAAGATATTTTTCTTGTTTTGTGGCCAACCTAGGAACAAATCACTATTTTTAATTTTTTTTTTTAAAAAACAAAACAAACATACTCCAGTCATAAAAATACCACGGGTATTTTACCTTATCTTTCAAAAATAATACTCTTTTCATTATACCCATTATTAACAAAGATTATACAAAACCAATCTTGGCATGTATTTTGGCTAACATTTTTTGTAGAAGAGAAGCTACATTCCTAGCAAAAATTTACTGTGTGGATTAAGTGTAAGCAGTGCAAACAGGTGTAGTACAGTTACAATCAATATACGATAATCACACTTAATCACTGGGTTATTCAGAATCACCAACCATGCAAAAATAAAACCCATATCCTAAAAACCCTCAAGCGTGGAAACGTTTTGAGCTTTAAAATAATTCATTCATTCATTCATCTCCTTGTTTGTGAACTGAAGGTTAGGAGCACAATCAGTTTCATTCAATAAAGTTTACAGAAATGTAGTTAGGCAAGCTTAACATTAAGTTCCTTTGTCAACCGTAAAAAAATAAATAATAGTGACAAATAATGATGGGGAAATTTAGTTATAGGAGTCAAACTGGATTGTCTGTTATACTTAAGTGCATGCATTTAGCTTCTTAAGCCTCTATTTCTAAAGCCATTAATCTACTTAGCCTGCTTAGTGAAGGCTGAGAAGTAATTTGAGCAGGGTATTTTGGCACTTATGTGAGTAGAAGATACTCTTGACAGAGGGCTATCTATGTGGGAGGGTCACGACAAGATCTTCCCAGGATGGAAGCTGAAGCTAGGCAAATTCATCCTAGACATAAGGAACATTTATTTCCTGAAAGAAAATGGTGAGTTTAACCATTGCAACAGTGAATCTGTGGAACTCATTCTTCCCATCACTTACATTTTAACTTTAAGACCGAAGGTTTGTACTACATATCCTAGCTCAAAATAAATCCGAAGATCAATGGTTAATTCCTTTGTTCATGAAGGCAGTAAGCTTAGATCATCACATCTACATTCACAAGTCTGCATCCTGTCCCATGGACGCCAGAACAGCACCTCCACACATTAGTTTTCTCAAGTCAAGACAATATAACTTTGAAGTAGAGAAGGAAAGACAAAGCAGGGCCAAAATGGGAGAACTGTCAGCCAGTGTCTTACGGGGGCTCCCAGGAAATACTAGGAACAAATGGAAAGGCTGAAGATAAAAATCAAAACTGCAGTTGAAGAGTCTGGTACAGACAGATACAATATTTAAGGCAGGGTGACAACAGTAATGTTTCACGTGGGAAAACTCAAGTATCTCAGGTTTACTTAGAGAATTAATTGGTCTTTACATATGCAGTAACTTTTTTCACAAAACTATGTTTTCTAAAGGTAGCATCTAAATTCACTTCAATGACAATATCACCTTTTTACATTTACTTTTCTAATTACAGGATGCTGGTGGAACATTTTGCAGTTTAACTCCTTCTTCAGAGTGTGGCCATAACGCACAAGTGGCATTTACAAAATGAAACCCTGAAGGAGGAAGGAGCAAGTGGTCAGTCTTTCAGTCAATTGCAGAACAACTTATAGAACTCATGTAAATTCACAAGCTTCAAGCATTAAATCTAGCAGTCATTTCAAGACCAATTAATTGAATAATGAAGAATATTTTTTACTTGAAATTATACTGTAATTTTGAATTTGGGTGAAAACTTGCATGATGATTAAATACTCCTGACTTAAAATCAGAAACACCACTGCATCCTCAAAATTAAAATTTATGTTGCATGTGGTCATGTCAGAAGAATAAAACAGCAAGGACTCTCATGTGGCAAAAAGTTCTACAATTCATGAAAAGGGAATGCAGGAAGATCACAGCACACAAGGCATATATACCTTGGTACACAAGGAATATACCAGGCTTCAGAATTAAAACAAATATCAGAGAAGATAAATGCTATGCTCCAGTTAACTGTATTTTATTTAATATACACATCTGTAGGAGCACGAAATGCTATAACAAAGGTGGAAAACAGTATTCTTAACATTTTCTGCAAGGAGGCTGTAGTCTTGAAGCACATTATTAGCAAAACCATTACCACCTGTCACAAAAAAGGCAAATTTACCAGTGTAGAAAGCTGAGACTTGTTATCTTGATTAAGGCCTTTGAAGTGCAGAAAGGCTGTAAACCAAGAATTATTTACACCCACCAGAAGTAATCTCCTTGCTAACTGGGGCATGACAACAACTGACCTTAAAGCAAGACCACTGAATGATGACAAACCACAGATGAGAATATATTTGGAAACATGGTTAATTATTGCTTGAAGCAAAGAATTGGATTTTACAGAAGTACTCGTGGATCACTATGTCTTACATTCTCTTTTTTTTTTTTTGCCCTTTTAACAAAAGGATAAACAGGGCAACAGAGAAACCACACCCTGAAATCATCTTTTTATGAATCATTTTCATCAGTCATGAAGACCTAATGGTGTAAAGGCACTTTTTCAGAACACTACCAGCATAACACATATATGCAAGATGCAATATAACTGATGTAGAGATCAGGTTTTACTGGGAGTCACAAATGAAAGGTGCCAAAAGATACAGCAGAGAGTCCAAAACAGATACAAGTTTCAGGAATACTGCAGCAGATCATAAAACCAGGCAATGCCAGATATCATTGAGCAGCTCAGTGAAGCTGTATCATCCTTGCTAAGAATGTTGAAGGGAGGGAACAAATTAAGAGCTGCTACATGATTGAGGCCTCTGCAGCACTGACGAGTCCATCTGCTTCAAATTAAACAAAATACCACACAATAATACAAATTCTTTGGTTGTCTCAGAAGAAGGCAGACACATGTACCATTATGCATGATATACGTTTCAAATAACAGCTACAAATGATATACTCAGAAAGCCAAGACATCCATGAGTTCTACCCTTAGGTTCAGCTGTATTACAGCTTGCTGAATATATGAGCAAGGTGTAATGAATACCTCAACAGCCATGGATGCTAACAAGGTAGCACATTCTTTTGGAACCAAAGCACACAGAGTGTAGCTGTGCTTTTCAAAATGTTTTATGCCTAGCAGAAAGGAAGGAATTTTCAACCTCTGTAGCAGAAGAGCGCTTAGCAACAAATCCATCCAAGCTCTGAGAAAGTTGAGTTTTCACCATATCCCTTTCATAAACCTGGGCACCTCCTACAGTTACGAGTTCCAGGAAAGTACAACAAATTATAATGAGTAATAGTGCTGTCAGTTTCTCTGTACCAGAAAGGACTGAAAGTCAGCCACCTATGCAAAATGTGTCTGTACCAGTACACACTGCACACAACTAGCCAAGGAGAAGACGACTTCTTCTAGAGACAATTCCTGCAGTCAAACTCTCACGTGCTTAGTCCACCCAAAAGTTCTGAGTGGACATCATATGTCAAAACCAAGTTAGGTGATCATTTACAAAAGGATTATCAGTACTCAAAACTATGCCAGAAATTACAACATGCAACTGCTGGTGTTCCTGCCAGGTCAAGGAATGCAAGGCCACTAATCACAAGGTATAGCTCTGCAGTTTGCCTTGACCAATCAGTTTAAATATAGAGGAAAGACAAGAGATTTCAGGGAAGATCTGGATGTGGAAGAGGAGAAGGAAGTGTGATGTCTGACATATACACCTAATTATCTACAAATGTCTTCCAGTACATGTTGCTTATTTTAATTTATGGGGAATATATTGCTGTTGGGCACAATATATTCAAAAAACTAACACAACTTTAAATCTGATCGGTATCAGGCAACCTATTTCTCTGAACTGAAAATACTGAATGCATTGTTGCAAAATTATTTCTTATAGTGAAAAGGCAGCAGCGCCAAGAACATAAATATCATTACTAAGCTACCAGTTAGCCAGCAGTAGCACATCTGAAAAAAATTCTACAGCTTTAGAAGCTTATGAAAGTATTATGATTTGCTGTACTATCTGATACCATCATGTGACATATCTGCCATTAGTTGACTAAAACGGGACTTGAAAACATGCAGAAGTTAAACTTATACTGAACTAAACCAAAAAATTTCTAAATGCAGACTTGCACTTGCATTGTCTTTAAGAGGTTCCTGTATTTTAGTTTACTGCTGTCAAAGTCAATACAGAAGCCTTGTTTAAAATTATATAAGCTCTATACCTGGTCAATAAAGGTAATTTTATTTCACATCTTTATAACTGGATGCATAAATCAGGCCTGAGAGACCAGAGTTTTCTTAAAAAACTTGTTACTGCAAAGTATTGCACACTGTACTCTTTGGTTGGTTTCTGACCTGAGCTACAGATTTCAACACAGTGCCTCGAACAGCTCTGGACTTGTGACCAATTACTGGAGAGCATTACAGATGATAGCTTCTGACAGACTATTCCTTCTCCCACAGAAATATTAAGAGGAGGTGAATTTGTTCTGCTTCAGTTCACAAATATTCAAGATGCACATTTGCAAGTTTGTAAGTAAAACAATGAACTCTCTTGAGAAGCGCTGTATCGTGATTTTGGTCACTCTCAAGCAACTCAGCTGCCATATCTCTTTGAAAGAGCATCTTGTTTGCCAATCGTTTAGAGCCACAGATGAAGTCCTCACCTATCTCAAAACACACATAGATTGTCACTGTTAATACACTGCCTTCTGTCACCTTCTCACTACCGGATTTTCGGCCTGATTATGTGTTTCAACAAAACTATCCTTAATTACCCAGTGATCACTACCAAAGCCTCCCATGTGTGTGCTAAGCACATTTTATAGCACAAGGACATTGTCAGCAGTTCAGTTAAGACTGTTGGATATAAAAAAATACCTTCATTGCCATAAGCTCCTGCATCAAGACCGCGTTTTCCAGGTCTAGCCTCTGGCTGTCTCCACGAGGTTTAACATCATAACTAAGGGGATCAATGTGGATGCTCTCCAGTTCCAGCATTGTCAATTTCACTGCTGCCCTGTCATTTTTCAACTGCTGGATGTAATCCTTTAGCCGCTGCTCATCCTCTTTCGTAAATTCTGTATCACAACTGCTTGCAGTTGAGCTGGTAGTGCTGGAAAGAGAAAGAACAGTATTAAAAACATTTGGAACAAAATCTGTATTTTTACATCCAACACACTCCTAATACTTAATCAACTTGTCTCTTACTTAAAAGTTCACAGAAAGACACACGTAGTGTGGACTGGATGTTGCAATATTCAGAAAATGCTGAAGGGTGTGACAAATGCATAAAATAAATTAATTCTCTTAGCTGCATAAGAAAACGGAATCATGTGACAACTTCTCTGCAAAGCCACATATTTAGCAACGTGTAAGTAATGGTGTCTTCTGAAACAAGTCTCTTTTTAATTATTAAAAAAAATATTTAAGATTTCTTAGCAATACACTAGCAGAGCAAGCTTCTCTTGCTGCTCAGACACTGGGTCTTCATCTTCCTTGGGAAGAGGCATCTGCTGAGTAAAAAGAATCAGCCCAGACCTCATATATTTTTTCAGATTGGAATGTTAGTTATCACCTCAGATATTTAGGGTGCTGCCTACCCACTTATACACATGCCAGTGCTGCAGGGGGACAAGACTGATACAGCTGTCGCATTCCAGAGCTGAATATAGTTGCAATAACACTAAAAGGAAAATAAAATGTCATGTTGTTTCTATAACCTCACTCAAAGCTGCCTGCTGTCTCCTGAGGTCCTGTAATCAGCTGCTGGGTGAGGGATAAGTCATCCATTAACTGTGCTTGTCTGGAATGCTAGATGATCTCAGTTATCAGCAGGGGAATAAATCACTTTCTGTATCAAATTGCACTGCTGTTCAACATTTGTAAAAAAGCACCACCCGCTACATGCTGTGAGAGTCAGGATGATGTCCTAAAACATATTATGCATGTGAAGAAGTGGAAGCTTATCAAGATAGGCTTGATTTCTCTTTCTTTTCATTCTACTTCAGCTAAAGCTACATTGATTTGAAGTGCCTCAAATAATTGTCAATCTTCCCACAAATTCCAAGCACGGTCTCAAAGGAGATCGAAAACTGGCAGGTCTACAAAGATTTCTCAAAACCCTTCCTCTCACAAAATATTACATTACAGCTCTTTACAACAGTTCTCTGTCAATTTCCCATTACTCTTTCCCCTGCCATATTTACCACAAATGTAAACTGGTCTTTGCTTTTGTCTTCGTCCATTTCCATCTGCAGCAAAGCTAAAAACATCCAGTATCTATATTATATAGAAACCCTTCAGGTTGAGACAATTTTTTTTTCATACTTAATTCTTTATTAGAGAATCTTGAAACAATAAATCTTGGTTTATTGAGTCTAAAGATACTTCTCAGAAGTAGATATTGATAGCAAAATCATGGTGATAGACAATGTGAGATATACTTAATTCTGTACTGAAGTCATGTTGCAAGTTTCCTCAGTACCCAAGGACAGCAATTGCACATCTTCTCTGGATTAAATGTAAAACAGCTGTTGTAGGGAAGAAGGATAGCTTTTAAAGGCTACAACGGCTTCAAATCTTGGGACACAAAGAGCTCATCTCAGTTTTCAGTTGCAAGCTCTCCTGTGAGGAATGAAACCTGAGCAAAGATGCTGCAAGTCCACTGCTATGTTGTGTTGGACCTCGTACTCCTGGATATTCACAGATTTTGTCCATCAAAGATCCATGGCTACACAGGTATCTTTTAGGGGAGAGCAGTCCAAACTGAGGAAGGCAGTCTGGGCTGTTGCCAATGATACTCAGGCTGCTTCTACTTCAGTCCTGGCTGCCTGCCTGCCTGTCTGCAGCTGAGTTGGCTCCTCTTGTGAACTGCTAGCAAGCTGCTCTTCTTTTTTTCTTTTNGCTGTCTCAGCCAGCACACAAAAGGGTCATAAACCTCTGCAGCAAGCCCCATCCAGAAAACTGGAAGCAGTATAGGCTCCAGAGAGCCAGGGTACAAAGCCCACTTCGGATTGCTATAAAAATGAGGCTGCATGATGAAGAACAGAAGCAACACCGCAGTGTTTTTGAGTTCTCACATCACAGCTCTGCCAGGGTGTGTTCCCCCAAAAGCCCCACCATACAGCTCTCCACAGTTACAATGCTAGTCCATTGCTGCTCTGTTTATGCTCACTACAGCTGCTGAGTATATGATCCTGAATTTTAGATACTGCTTTCTTCTAACAGCAATCAGGACAAAGGGAAACAGACTGACAGAATGTATATGGAGCATAATGAATCCATCCAAAACCCACATGAAACTGTTGCAAAAGATGTGCAGTTTCTCATTTCTCAAACATGTAAGTAAGGAGAGAAAGGATCACAATTGCATCACACCTGGAGGGAATACAACATCCATCTGCTCATTCTCACTGCTGCTGTATACAGAACAAGGAAAGAAAAATGTTCTTCCCACTCACTTAATCCCTCAAGTCTTTTACAATGATGTCATGCCTGAATGATGTTAAATTAATTTTCATACACAGCCTGTGGAAAATACCCAGGTTGGTATAGTATAATGTGCAGTTTTATTTGATGGTATGTGTGTGCATAAAATGCAGTGTATGGATGTAAATGAGGCTTCCAACAACACCTCTGTGTGAGTAACTTCTGCACACTACAAAAATTTGTCCACAAATCCCTGTACAAGGTTCAGTTCGTCTGTTAAAAATCAAGTCAATAAATAAATCTGCAATCCAGCAGTGGTGCAGATAATCTTGCTTGAATGTCTGATGCAACCTTACACTTAAGGAATACTTTTGATACACAGTATACCAGGCCCAACCGTCTTCTACATGAATACTGTGGCTCGAGATCCAAAACAGCACAATGCCAAAACATAGTATCTTCCTGAAAAACTTCCTGAAAAAAAAGCCAGTCAAAAGACAAAGAACAGTGTATTTGGCTAAAACCAGAACCTTTGGTGAAACTACCCTCCTTCCTTCTGAAGCTGGCTCAGCCCAGTAATGAAGTGTTACATAAATAACATTATGATACCTGTTGGGGTATTTCTAAATAACTTATTTAAACACTTCAGCCAAGATAATCTTGTCTGTCAGTTACTTCTCTGAAATCTGAGGTGATTCTGATGAGAGGTTCAGTCCTACATTTGGCTGAGTTCAGGTATTTTGCGACACTGCATAATACTGTAAAGAGTTCCCTTTGCATAGGAGACCAGATTTTTCCCCTCATGAATTCAGAGGTAAGACTGGGCTTACTACCATTGCAGGGAATAAAATCCACTGTTTTCAGTTAGCATTGTAACTGGAGTCCTTCTCTTTTGTTTCCTTCTTTTTAAGGTGCAATCAGTCAAACCTTGTTGGTAATATTACGTTCTATAGTTAGCTTCTGTCCATTAAAATAATTATGACTTCTAACTACACTGCAGACCTATTTCTATTTTCAAAAGTGAATTGGCAACATTATTGTGCTGCTGCCAGCCAAATGAATTGAGATGCTTGCTATTATTTTTATTCACTTCTCTAGTAACAACCTCTGTGATGCTCTTTCATTGCATTTCATTTCATTTCATTCCAGTTGCTCCCTTTAACGGTCTTTAAGCACTTGTCACTAGTGGCTCACCGAGCATTTATTTTCTGTAATATGTTCAGGGATTTGACATTCAGAATCTCATTTGAAATGCCAAAGCTAAAGACAGGTCAACAACTCCATTGTAAGTCCCTGTTCTACAAGATTTTGAACAGCATGGAGAATTACACATTTTGTCATAAGTCTCAGCAAAGAAGAATTTTTATCACCCAACAACCTCTTTACTCAGTTCATTTCAAAGGGAAAAGAGAGCAGTACATATCTGCAACTAGAAGCATGCAACACTAAAACAGCTATGGCAAGAGATTAGTCCTGCAGATTTAGAGTATGTTTGAACCACATCATGTAGAAATGTTTTCATGTCAATGCAGTGGTCCCCAAACAGTGCTTCACACAGCAACCACTAGTGATGGGCTTGTTATACTTCTCAATTTTATAGACCGTCAAGTTCTTCAAGACAAATAACAAACACCAGGCCCTCAGCAACAGCTAGAAATCCACAGTCTGCTTTCCTATTTCTGCCTGGATTGCTATTGTAATGGAAAAAAAAAGGAAATGGAAATCATCAACATCAAAAAATTGTGGAGGGCTAGAGATCTGTGGCAATGGGACTTCTGTTTACAGCAGCAGGGACCCAAGTGACAAGGGAGTATGCATGAATGGGTTGAGAGAGCTGGCAACACAGGCAGTAAAACTCCAAAAATCAGAAGTAGGGTCCTAGAGGGAAATATAAAAGATCAAGAATGACAGGGAGAGGAGTGTAAAAGATAAAATCTTCATTTTTTAAACCTAAGAGAGAACAGTTAGTGATATAAATATAGGAAAGAGCGTGCCTTTTGAACTAACAGATTTTCCATCAATGGGTTGGTATAGCATCATGTGTCTGTAAGCTGAAGAAAGGATGCTTATATTTTGAGACATGGTTCACAGCAAGGAGAAACCTGAAAACCCCTCTACCAGATATCACTCAAACACAACAGAAGGAAAGAAGAGAAGATTTATATGTCATGGAGAAGCTAAAGTTACAGAAATATGCATGTTTAGACAAAGATTAATTAAATTGGGGGTGAGGGGAGCAGAGAGGGGTGACAAGACAACAATGTGTGAGTGATGATCAGATCAAGATGCCCATATGACAAGTTCCTGACCTGCTGTGTGCCGTTCAGGTAATCAAGAGAAGCTTTTCTCTCTCATGTTTTACATATATCAAACCAGATAGAAATAGTTATTTTATTCAATAACAGTATCTTGCTCAGTGCCAGAAAACATAATCCTACAATGATAATGACTCAAACATGTCTCTTCCACAAAGAAGCATTTACATTTGCATTGTTAGATTTCATGACACAGACATTTGGAATCATACTCTCCTGAAACTTCATCTGCTCAGCCAACACACTACATGCACATGTACACACATTGCCAGCTGACCACCAAAAGTTCATGGTAAACAATGAACATAAGGGAAGCTTTTCCTCCCCGACACACACATCACCCTCCCCTACTCTCCCACCAAAAAAAGCAAAAATGATGTTCAACAAAGCAGGGACTGTAGAGACCACATTCCTACCAAACACCTCCAGTGAAAGGTTAGGAGAACACTAAACCAGGAAAACCCCACCCCTTGCCGATTTCTCCACTGTCAATACTGGAAACTACCTAAATTGTTTTCAAGAACAAAATAATTATGCCTTGGCTACATACAAGATATCTCACAAGGAATTAAACAAGTTATGAACAACCGAAAAAGACCCTTTCAAACAACAGAATGGAAAACAAGCTCTGCTGAGGTAGAGGTGTTGCTACAGGTGGCCACTTATAACATGTTGACATGCAGACGTAGATACAGCTAAGTGCATGCAGGCTTAGGCAAGTCAACTATTTGAAACACCTCTGTATAATTTATTTCCAAATCCAGTAAATACTTTTGGCACAATAAGTGATCAATGTGTGACTAGTTCAGATGCTGCCACCTTGATTTCTGAATAAAGATACAGAGCTCTCTGGGACTGAAAGTGCACCATAAAACTTCTTCAAATAACATTAAAAATTTACTTCACATTTGGACCCTGTTCCTTTTAAGCTATTCCATGCTAGTCACATGTCAGGAATTAAGATCTTTTGGAGGAGGCATCAGCAAGAAGAGGAAATCATCTAGTACTAAAATAAACTTCCAAAAGTGTCAAAAAATGGCAGCATTTGAATAAAGAACTGGCTCAAAAGCTGAACTAAATTGCAGGTTTAGAGTGAATCTCATAAACCAAAATAACTTCTAAAAAGAAAAATGTTCATCTATATTTATCTAGGACGGTTGCCAAACTCATATCCATACACAAACACGCATATTGATTGCACAGAGTACAATTACACTTCGGGCGTGCAGTGACTGAAAATGAGGCTGCTAGCAGATGTATTTGAACTGGAACACTTCTGCAATAATAGCTCATTTAAGTTTAATTATATTATAGGTCTTCAGAGAAACTGCAGTATCCAGACTTTCCTGGAAGATTCCACTCAGTCTGTCATGATGTTCATTTGTCACTTCATGTTCAAAAGAGTAGGATGGGAAGGAAGAGTTTGTAGTGGGGCAAAAGAGAATGCGCAGGGAGAGGAAATGGTTTAAACCAGAATGGCTGGGTTTACAACATTTAGAAAACAAATCTTGAGCACCCAAAATGCCAATGGAAGGCTATTTCTGATCTCTTGTTCTCCATACATCTGTGCTGTCTGCATACAATAGATACGAGAGTTTCATTAAAAAAGCAAGAAAGCCCCTAAACTAAAACAAACGTAATGGTTTTGCCCTTTAAGAGGAAGGTCAAACTTCAGAGTCACTGATTTGCAACACTTTTATATAAAATCCTTTTGGCTGGAGTTGCTCAAAATCTAAAGACAATTAGACCAGTAAGGCATAGTAACTTACAAATAAAAACAAAGAAGCCAATGGACTGAGGTGAGTGAGGTAGTTCAGCAAACACAGTACAACATAACTTTTGGTCTTCAACCAAACACCTGGTGATTAGGAGAGCAGATGAGTCACAATTACCTTGTGTGGCTGTTGGATGACAGGCTTTCCCAGGGCTGCACACTACAGCCAGTGATAGCATAGGCTCCCCCGCAGCTCCCATCTAGTTTCATCAGCAAGGCTTTTGCTGCATTCTCAGCTGTCTTCCTGCAGTCATGAGCTCTCTTAAGCATCTGGGTGATGTTTTCATCACCTGTCTGGTCCCCTAGTTTTCAACAAAACAGTCAGTTTCAGAGCTTTGAAGAGGTGATAGAAATTAAGGCAAGACTAGAGATGCTCCTACGTGCTCTCAGTTTATACCAAGATGATGACAATAAATTACTGATCTACGATGTAAAAGCAACTTCACATCCATGGTAACTGGGCTACTGGCCTGAATGCGTCTCCTTCCCAGGCACAAGCTTCACGTATTTGTTTTTTTCTGGTACATGTCTTAAGTAGTACCTTAGTAACCTTAACTAGCTTTGAAATGCCATCCCTGGAAGCTTTTAAGACAAGGCTTGATGGGGCTCTGGGCGACATGATCTAGTGGACGTTGTCCCTGACAGGCAGGGTGGTTGGAACTAGATGATCTTTAAGGCCCCTTCCAACTCTGGCAATTCTATGATTCTGTTTTTAAGGGTGTTCATTCTGCATTAGGATTAGGTTAGGATGCTCAAATTAATAACACACTGGAAAAGCCTCACTATATATTACAGCTCTTACTCCATTCAGGCCCGTGCTGTTTCACAGTGCAGTTACTGCCAGTCCTTTTTCTCAGAAGCATTTTTTTCTCAAGCCTAATGATTTGCCAGAACACCGTCTTATAGGTTACTTTTCTAGACGGAAGAATTGCCTTACTGCTTAGAAGCAGCCTTTCAGAATTCACAGTCTAAACCAAAAGAAAACCAGCACCACTGTTCATTAATTTAATTTCTAAAGGTTACACAGCACCTATGCAGCTGGTAATCCATCCCTTCAGCAGAGGCAGGACAGACACTCTTCTTACAGTCCTAACTCTAGCTGGAGTCATTCAAGTAAGACACATTAATGGTTACACTGAAAGTCTGAACAAAGCTACAATAATACTCATACTCTACCAAATACAATGCAAAGATGTCAGAGAGTATCAAAATCCCCCAGTTTTCTCTCTGTCAGATTTTAATTCCACCTTGATTTGAGTCAAAGACCAATTACCCATACTTCACGCTTGCTAAGTGAAGTGCATGAACTACAAATAACATAAATGTGAAAGAAAGGGAGCATGTTCTGTTAAGAGTAGCTAGATATGCTGAGCTCTAAGTGATGCAGAGGCAACTCCCATTAATTTTCCAGTCACAGGCATTGACATAAAGCTTGACTGATCTTCAAACCAAAAATCTGCTGTTTTATCTAGATGTTTTAATCAAATTTCCTGGTGAAGTGAAGGTACATAAATCAAACACAACTTCCTCCAAGCTGTGTTATGTAATGGGTAATTGGCACTATTTCTATCACATGGCTGTAACTGATAATACCATAATTAAGAACTGTAGATGGACAGTTATATAAAAACCTACACTGTCTGGCATGAAATGCATGTGAGATGAAACCCTACTTGAGTCCATAGTATGCCCCCCTTCTAAGATTTCTTTCTGCCACCTGTGTGAATAGAAAACCCAAGGCTAAGTTCATTTTTCTTGGCTACTGATCTCTGCCAGAAGGGAAAGCTCCCTAGCACACTGTCAAAGGGAATGACCAAAGTCTAGAAGAAAGGTGAATGAAAATCTCAGTTATCCACTCTAACATTCAGTGTATGGCACATACAGCACAGGCCAAGACAGGTACACAAGGGCCTACTTCTAGCACTGGGAGAGAAACAAAATAAGTGCCATGGTTAGCAGCACAGCAACTGAGGACTGAGTGCATCTTGTCATCTAAAACAAGAGGCTAACCATGTCAGTCCTGTGGCTCTAAGGCCAGATGGTCACTCTGTCTCTGACAGATTTCTGTTTACGTTTCAATGTTTCCTGAGAAGCTAGCACTATAATACTGTCACAACCAGGCAATTACTATGCCTCAGCACTGCATGAAGAGCTAGTCATCTCTCTCTCAAGCTTTCCCCTTTTTCTTCTTGAAGATTACTGCAGCTACCTTCTCCTACCAGTAAAAGGAATGGGACTATAAAACCAAGACTAACAGTAATTGTGTAAACAGCTGTTTCATTCAGAAAAGTGGAGATAGAAGCAATGTCAAGCTCCAAAGACATCTCAGCTGTACCTAAGACAGTGGTTCACTCCATTACTTTGTGAGCAGCATATTAAAAACCATCATCACCTAGCCACAAGATTAACCATCCACAAAATAAGAGAAGCCCAGAACACACAGGCTAGTAACCCTGACAACACAGCAAAACATTAAGATAGAATGTTTTAAAATTTCAGAGCAAAGGTAAAATGTGGGGTGAAAAGCTAGAGCCATTTTTCTGGTAACTACTCAATGCTACCTCTGTATCGTCTTAATCCCAGTTTTCTATTAACTATACTCAGCTTCTAGGGGGGTCAGTGCTGCTGGATCTAACAAAATCTGTGCTTGCAGTTATTACCACAGATGTATGGACCTAAGCCACACATGCTCATGGGTATCGTTTAATAATTCTACTCTGTACAGCTGCATGCCTGTAGCAGCCTCACGACTGCCAGAACAGGGACCCTCTTGTCATAGTGTATGTAGGTTAATTTAAATTGCTGGTGAATCATATAATTTAATTCCAGTCTCTCTTTTCCCATATTTTTTGGGTGCAGAGAATTATTTTATTAGTTAAAACCAAAAAAAGACCAGAGAGCATTCTAAGTGATGGGTCAAGACATGATTCACTGGTACAACTAACCCTAATGCTAACTCACATGCAAAAAACCCAAAATAAAGTGTTTCATTGACATCTTACCAACAGAACCAACACCTGCAGCTCTGAATTGTCCAAGAATGAGACTTTGCTCACTTTCTGCCAATGCCAACAGCAGCTCATATGCCTCAATGCACTGCTCACTGAAAGAAAAACAAAACCACAGAAAACAAAAAACATACAAAATATATCTTCAGTTTGGAGGGGAAGAATACCTGAAACAGCAACTTAAAAAAAAAAGGTAGCCAATGAACTGCCAATGACTCCCTACTGCTTCTCTAGCAGCAGGAATGTTAAATGACATATCACACATAGCTCCCATCACAAACATTCATCAGCCTCTTCTTCCTTGGGACAGTTACAGGTTGTCCTCAGGTAATGTTACAAGTTAAAACAGAAGAGAATGATTTGGTGTGAAGTGAGCTCCAGAAGCACATTTGAAATAGTCAGCAATACCAATAGTCAACATTACCTCAGGTAATGTTACAAGTTAAAACAGAAGAGAATGATTTGGTGTGAAGTGAGCTCCAGAAGCACATTTGAAATAGTCAGCAATACCAATAGTCAACATTACCTCAGGTAATGTTACAAGTTAAAACAGAAGAGAATGATTTGGTGTGAAGTGAGCTCCAGAAGCACATTTGAAATAGTCAGCAATACCAATGGTGGTTGATGTGATCCCTTTGATCCCTAACTTTTTTCAGGCCTTCTTACTATACAAAATACACTATTCTACACTGTACTATATAACTATATGATAGAAAGTACAGTCAGAAGAAAAGACAAGAAAAATACCTGTTGCTCTGTCCTGTTAGATTTTCCTCCTTACAACAATTTATAAATAGTTATGAGTCACTCATTACTGTTGCATTCTAATGTTTTTGAAAATATATGCATTAAAATACCTATTTGCACTTCACATTTCCTTGTAATTTGGTCAGGGCTGATAGTAACAGAATACATTCTTTAAAAGGTATACAATTTGTCTTAAGACCAGAACTGCCTGATCCAAATTAGGTATAGCTGAAGGAGTTAGATGACACCATCTTTTTACATATAGTTTAAAGCAAATTTAGATACTTGTAACCAAACACCAAGCAATTCATCCACAATTCAAACTCATGTAATATAAAGTAATGCTGAATTATGTGGAGTACACTATTACTCTTTGGTCCACTGGTCTTGTGAAAGGTGCAAGTCAGATACACAGAAGCTGCATCTTAATACAGCAGAGACAGTTCAAACCTACACACAATCCCTAATTCAAATGTTAATTCAGTATTTAAAAGTTAAAATATAAATCTTTGTATTTGGATAAGCTCCAGTTCACTACTGCTGATGAACTAGGGTTAAAATACATTTGTATCTGTAACTTCAGTTCTGTCGTTTGTCACACAGTTTAACCAAAGGGGCATTTTTTTCAGGGAGAAAACAAAAAGAAATAGTATTACTACACCACATCATTTCACTCTCAAAGACTTCTACCAAGTCTTCTCCCCTCCCTCTTTTTCTGGCTCAGACACACTCTGTGGAGGTACATACCTGTACTGCAATGCAAGCTTGAGGGCTGTGGCATTAGACTCATACTTCCCAACAAGCATGCTCATCCTCTCAGCATTGCTCTTGCACTCTTCCAGTGTTATTGTCAACAAGTCATTCTGCGATTTCAAGTGCTCAATACGGCTGCAGAAAAGAAAGCAATTTGCAACCTTTAAGCTTAGCTTTCAGACACTGTCCTGAAAACTCTAGAACAACCGTAATTTAGAACAACACAAACTATTTGTTCTACACAAGGCTTTTAATGAAGATGGCAAAATCTATCAGTTCTGTTACTTCTATCAAGAGTCAAAAGGATAGCATTTTCTCTTAGGATAGATCCTTCTCTCCTTCCCATAAAATGTAAATCTTAACCCTGTCCAACAGCAGTAAGCAGAAAACGATTTTCTTATTTTGTAGGCACGAGACTGTATAGTTCAATTTTTTTTTCCTAGTTTTTTTTCTCTCCTTTCCTGATGCCAGATTTGCTTCTTGTTTTAAGTGCCATATTCAGTGGTGCAATATGGATCTGCATGGAGGGATCATGCAGCTGCATAAATGCCCCCTTTTTCTGGAGCACCCAGAATAATTGTTTCACTTGTAACGTTTTGATTGTGATTAGAGGTGACTTCCAAGATGTGAATGAAGTTTCAAGGAGGCAATGAAATCTCCAAAAGTTCTGGCAATAGTTAAACAAAAGCTTATATCAGAACTTCATTGGGTAACTCTGCTTATACCAGAATTTCATTGGGTAACTCTGAATCTGGAAATGAGGCTTCAGAATATCAGTATTACTGTTTATTCTCACTGCTACCTATCAGTGTAATAGGCCTAATCGTAAAACTTGAACATACATTGAAAACAGATAGGCAAATGATTTCAAAATTTGGACAGGAAGCTAACGAAGGAATCAGTTCCATCCAGAACTTAAAAATCACTGACCTCTTAACAAACACAAGGAGAAGCGAACAGATATACCATTTATTCAGCAGACAGAATAAAGCCCTGACTTTCCTAGCTCCTAGAATTGTCAGACGCTTCCTGTATCTTCCTTGACACCTCCTATAAGGATACATGTTGTCAAAGAATAATTGTGCAGTGCACAAGAAAAAAAAAGGATCACATTTTGCAGGACTATGAAAAAAAGCTATAAATAAAAGAAGCATGGTACCATTCAGACTGAATTTAAGATAGCCATGGGGAAGAGAGAACTTGGAAGGCAACATGCTAAGACATGGTTCTTACATTCCTGACTCACAGTTTTGATTTTATGTGCCAAAGAAGACATGAAGCATTGGTTTTGAGAGAGCTTACTGAAAGAAAACACCAGCAGTATTTTAACTGCAACCAGAATGTTATCATCTTTCTTCTGCAGACAGAAGTCTATTTACTGGTATACATGCCATGCCACCAAACACCAGTATTTTAATTGATATTGTTAATGCTATAATTCTGGTTTTCAGGACAAATCAAAACAAGCAAATTTCAGAATGCTGGAGAATAAGCTATAGGAATCCTTATTTCTAGGAGTGATGTGTTGTATGAAAAAAGATGTCATTGGTCAACCACATAGAAGGATACTCCACTGTGCAAACTGTCACAGGTGAATCACAGAATCACAGAATGTTAGGAGTTGGAAGGGACCTCGAAAGATCATCTAGTCCAACTCCCCTGCCACAT
>VWZX01007461.1:93217-118513 GCA_013399015.1 Galbula dea
AAAGGGCGAGAAGAACCTCTCTTGACCTACTAAGGTGCCATGCTGATATAATAACGTAAGACCAAACCAGCATGTTAATGGAAAGAACCCTTAGCATATGATTCAGTCTTCTCTTCATGAATTACATTTTACGTTTATCTGAAGCTGCCAGAGTTGAGCTGAAATTGAACTAAGAAATGTTCAAAAAGGATAAAAAAAGTAATAACTTTAACAGAGCTAATAGCACACAACACATTTGGGCGTATCTAATTTTTCACCTTACCTATTTAATCTCTCTGTCTCCACTTCAAATTCTCGGATTTTACTTTCAGAGATGGCAGATCCATGTGAATACAGAGTCTGGAAGATTTCCTGGATGTTTGAGCAGTCTTGAAGGGAATGTGCCAAATGTTCAGCCACAGTACTAGACACCTGCACAGGGCAGTTAACAGTATATCATTGTTAATAGATAACAACTGGATTTCTCATGCAGGCAGTCTGTATTGAGAACTGCATTTGCTTGTAGGCACTCACTTCAAGGCATTCATTATTCATTTTTTACTATGAATTTTACATTGAATAGAATATTTACAAGTTTCTACTCCAAGAAGTTATTTTAAAATTCTCCTAAACAAAGGGTAAACCCCACTATTTCATCATACATTTAAGAAGCCTAAAATGTAAGCTGTTTACTTTCCTGAAAGCTTAGCAAAAGGTCAGAGTCAAGTTCTTCAGTGCAACAAATGTTAACACACAGTAACAACAGTGTTATGGATTTACATTGAGGTTACAAAGCAGAACCCAGTTCTCTGTTTGTAAGTTGTAAAATGTAACTGAGCAGTGTTTTCTTGAAGAATAGTATTCAGGAGGAATCAACTCCAAAATTGCCCTCTTGAAGTCGCTCAGAGAATGATTACTAGCCACCACTTATGAGAAAATGAAATCCTAATACTGGGTGAAATATTCTCTGTTGAAATATTTTTCTCAAAATAACTTGAAAAATATTTTCAGTTAGCTCATATATTAATTTAGTAAGAAAAAAAAATGCTGCTTTTAATGAAACATGGGTCATCTTCAGGAGGTATCAGGCATGCACATAATTATTAGTCCTTACCCCTATGCTGCTGATTTCTGATCCTAAGACAGGTCTATCAGATGATGAAGACTCTGATCTTGTCTTTGATAACTTCACTCTTTCAGCAATCTGCAAGTCAGAATGCTGCACAGGTTACACAGGAACCCACACTCCATAATGATATACAAAATGTATTTGTTCACAAGCTATACTTGCAAACCTGAAGTAAACTACTGTAAAATCGACACCTCTGTTGTAACTGAGAGAATTACAATTATTAGTGCTTAATTCCTTTCTGCACATCAAGTTCATGGGCCTGCTTAAGACCCCAGAAACCTCTCTGGGGATCCCAGTTAGTCTTGTGCTTTTACAGCAGCTGTGCAAAATGAAGCCTACTTCTTGCTGATAATGAGAAGCATTACTGCAGCACACAACAGCTCACCTTGGCTATGGGAATGTCATTGCTACTGCTGCTTGTGCTCAGCTCTCCCGTGCTGGGGTTAATGGGTCGATTGGCAGAAGTGAGACGACTTGGGCTGGATGGGCCTGTTGCCTGCACACTTTGCAAACGTGTTTGCAGTTCCCGAACCTACAACAAAACATAACATTCTGGTTTTTTCCACTTTTGTAGTTTAAATAGTTTGGAGATTTCCTCATTGTATAGCCAAGCCTAGCTGCTTCTGGCTTAAGCACAGAAGTTATACTTCGTCCTGTGCTGTCCTCAACGTTTTCATGTGGTGAGCAGATCAATGGAGGCTGTTTTAAAATTCCATTGTTGTCAACTTTTTAAAATTATCTGCAATGTAGAAGTATGCAAATATAATATTGTAAAGTAATTAATACTTAGAGTTTCAGCTTGTTCCATACAACCCCTTCAGCACAGCTTTACTATATGTATAGAAATTATTCTCTCTGGGGTGAAGCCAGTGCTCTCGCCTAAGATTATGATACCTAAATAAGTCAAATGAAGATCCTGCTGCTAAGAGAAAGCTACAGTGTAGAAAAAACTCTTGACATAAATACATCATAGGATGAGCTTGTCACATTTAAGGTCAAAGGCACTGAAACATAACCACGCTTTCAAAACTACAGTTAACTGAAGCTACCATAGAGTAAGTAATGTACAGACATGAAAACATCAGCAAAGTACCCAACTAACAGCCTGCAGAAGCTCTCTGTAAACATACAATTTAAAAGACTGCATGGTCCTCATAGTACATCAGACACTTGTAGGACTAATGTCAAAAGATTTTCAGGACAAAAGGGTAAAAAAAAATATGAAGGAGCTAAACTATAGCTGAACTAAAGATTATAGTGTTTACCTTGGAACAATTCTTAACAGATAAAGAAAAAATGGTCTGCTTAACAAAACAATTCTGTCACAAGGTGAAGTGAGAGAGATCACTTTTCCCATAAAATCTCAAACAAACAGTCTGAGATGACAGAAGGGAGAGGAAACCATTTGACGAGGAAATCTCCCCAAATATAGTGTGTTTACATTAACACACAAATTTCTATGTCAATTTTACTAGAACAGTCCATCTTCAAATCATCATCATCATGGCTAGGCTTTGCGAACGCAGATTTGGGAAGGGCTCTACCCACGTTTGTTGCACACGCGTTGGTGGCTAAAAAGTCCAATACGAGATAGGCATGTAACAAATGCCTTACATCTTCAAATCAGATCTGGTGAAATCTTACCAAAGCCCAGTAAAGTAAAAGTTCAGTCCATTTGATAACCCCTTTAGCATGAAATGCAACTCTGATTCCCATCCTCCAAAACAAGGTAGGATTTTATATTAAATACAACACGTTTACACAAAGAACTGATTAAGCAAGCTGAAATCCCTTAGTCAAAAAAGATCAAAATCAAACCTCCATTAAAGCTTAGGTTTATTTCAGCTACAGGCTCACCAACTGCATGGCCAGTGCTTTACAGTCAGCACGTTCTCTGCACAACATACACAGATGCCTTCAACCTACTGCAGAGGAAAGAGTTCAAGCTGGAACTCTCTAGTCACCAAAGCAGTATTTTATGGCTTCTAAAATGTCCTAAAGTCTGCTTCTGCTTCCCTGAAGAGTACCCCTGCCTCTCCCTTGGAAACTTAAAAGCCAGGTTGCCTGAGGACTTACTGCCAAAATAAAAGAATTTTTAGGTAAGTGCAAAATCACTAAAAAAACCCCCAACCTAATGTGTTTTACATAACAGAGCAGAACAATTGCATCTTGCTAACAAAAAGCTATAGATGGCAACAATAAGAGTACATAAGGGCTAACTGCACACATAACTTCCCTCTTCAGTTGTGGAGGAGTGCTGTACCTTAAACAAAATGAACCCAAACAACTCCATTGGTCTCCCTGTTAAAAAAAAAAGCATGCAAAACCTCAAATCAAATCCTTAATGTTTAAAATAACTTGCTGAAAAATGTATATGGTGTTTGCCCCAGAATTACGTATCTTAACCATAATCGCATCACAAAACTGACTGTGCAGTGTATAAAGTGCACATTCATAGTATGTATCTTCTATAAATTTGCAGCTGAAGCTTTTGTTCATATAGATATATATAATTTCATCATTGATACAGCTGTACTAATGCACTTCTTAAGGACAGAAGTCCTCTACTGATGCAAACCAATCATTTCAACCTGCTGACATGCATAACATTGATATATACCATGCATACATGTTTCTGCTTGCAGATGTAGAATGCTAGTAGCAGATAGGATTTGTAGTGTGTCATTCACACACACAAACAAACAAAAAAAAAGCAATGCCAAAACTTCACTGAATCAAAATCACATTTATTACTATTTCTGTTAACTCGGGCTGCTGCAAACTAAATTCCCAAAGCACTTAAGTTACACCACTGTTTAAAGCAAACAAACAGGAAAACCACTAGGGATGTATTCTACATAATCAAATACCTGCCTCAACGTCTGACTTAAAAATTACTGAAATATTCACTATGCCCAGAAGCTAGTCCTGGTACATTTCAGTCCAAAACCAAGTTAACATTCTACACATAAGTGCAACTATGAAACAGAGTGCTAAGTTGTTTAAAAAGCTAAGCATTCATTGTCTCCAAAGTTTAAAACAACCTTGTGTAAGGACAATACTACATCAAACTTTAATGCTGATAGTTTCCTTTAGTCTTTTTTATTACTGAGAAGTCACCATTGGCCATGATTAGAAAGCCGATTATTCTTAACATTAGCAACAGAAAGAAAAAAGAACACAGCTCAGACCTTAGGCAGACAAAGCTTTGCTCAGGAAAGCATTTATAAAAGAAAACTCAGAAAGCACAGTTATCAAGCTAAGCAAGTCACTGCTTTAATACAGTACCATAGAAGCAACCACAAGTTAAAGAAACTGTCTTCTTATTCATGCTTCCTGATGTGTTTATTGATTAAGGCCTTCATTTGAGAAATTACATGCTGAATTAATTGCTATAAATAACTGCACTAACTTTAGCAACTCTTGAGTACTGGGTGGTAATTCTGAGCAGAGTAACAGGGCAAGTTTGTTTGACCTCCAAAATCACCTATCTCACAAATCACACATTCACCAAGCCAGAATCTCATGGCTGGGTTGGCCACCCACCAGACTGCCCAGAGACAGCTTGGGTAACTATTTCTGGTCACCAAAACCAGCACTGTAAATACAGCAGTACGCACCAACTCCTCAGAAAGTACTTTTCCACACTCATAAAGCAAGACCAAAGAAAAAAAGATTTTAGAAGAGCCAGTTTCTTCTCCGGATTGGTGAATGCATGGGTTATGAAAAGAATAATTTAAAAAGTATGACTAAAACCTGCCTGCTCAGTATTTCTACCAGTTTTGTGCTATTATCAATATAAATTATTCTGAAAGTTATGTTTATTAGCAGAATGAAGGTAACTGCAGTACTGCACAAGAGACAAATACGTGGAAATGGGGGTAACAGGAAAGGCAGATCTTAGAGAAAATGAATGATAAAATTGGCAAAATCCAACGAGTGAAGACAAGCACAAAAATAAAACCAAAAGTTACACAGAAAGACAGGATTTGTTAGTTGGAGAGAAAAAATAAGGAAGGATTTAAAGAAATATTTCTTCAGCCCTTGCATCATTATAGTATAAAAATGGAAACACCCAGAAGGATATAAAAATTGCCTTAAAGTCCTAAAACTCTAAACTAAGATGGAAAGTGACCAACAGGCAGATCAAATGATATGATCAGGAAAAAAAAAATCAGATGAGAACAGAGGAAAAAAGGAGAAATCTAGGGAAACACCTGTAAAATCCACCAAATAAAGGAAAGCACAAAGATCTTCTAAACAGCTGGAGGAAGTCTAAATAATTATAGAAGTAAAGAAGCGTTGGAATCTTGGAAACAGCAGACGCAGCAGTATTGAGAGAGACACAAAGCAACAGACCTGTTAAGACTTCAGAGCAATGGATAGCCTAGATACCAGGTCTGCACTACTGGGGCAGTGTTCTAGTGCTAGTACTAATGCACACCAGAAGGCCTCCCACCCCCCAAGGGTAGAATTGGCATGCCCGGCTCCCTCCCTGAAATGCCTGTATACGAATGCACACAGCATGGGGAATAAATAGGAGGACTTAGAAATCCATGTGCAGTCAAGGGGTTATGAGCTGGTGGCAATTACAGAGACATGGTGGGACAGCTCATCCCTGGAATGTGGTCATGGATGGCTATGTCCTTTTTAGGAAAGACAGGTCTACAAGGCATGGTGGGGGAGTTGCTCTTTACATGAGAGAGTAACAAGAATGTATTGAGTTCTGCCCAGGGCTGGATGAGGGGAGAGTTGAAAGGGAAAACTTTAGCCTTTTGAAGAAATTGCTATGGGAAATCTCATGGGACAGGGTACTAGAAGATAAAGGGGCCCAAGACAGTTAACATTCAAGGACCACTTCTTCCAAGCTCAAGGTCAGAGCATCCCAAAACACAGAAAATTGACAAAGGGAGCCAGGAGACCCGCTTAGTTAAATAAGGAACTGCTGGGCAAACTGCAGTGGAAGAAGAGAGTCTACAGATCATGGAAGGAGGGGTTGGCCAGATGGGAAGAGTACAAGACTGTTGTCAGAGGTCGTAGAGAGGCAGTTAGGAAAGCTAAGGACTCTCTGGAATTAAACCTTGCAAGGGAGGTCAAGGACAATAGGAAGGGCTTCTTCAAACACATTGCACAAAAAACGAATACTAGAGTCTTGCTGCTGAATGAGGTGGGTGCTTTGGTGACAGATGATACAAAGAAGGTGGAGTTACTGAATGCCGCCTTTATCTCTCTCTATACTGCTAGAGACTGTCCTCAGGAGCCTCAGACCCCTGAGTCCCCAGATGAAGTTAGGATACCCAGGAGTTTTGCTTGGTTGAAGAGGACTGGGTTAGGGAGCAGTTAAGCCATCTGGACATCCATAAATCCATGCGTCCTGACGGGATGCACCCACGGGTGTTGAGGGAGCTGCTGGAAATCATTGCCAGGCCCCTCTCCATCATCTTTACTATGTACTGGGGAACAGGAGAGGTGCCTGGGGATTGGAGGAAGGCAAATGTCACTCCAGTCTTCAAAAAGGGCAAGAAGGAGGAGTCAGGTAACTGTATACCGGTCAGCCTCATCTCCATCCCTGGAAAGCTGATGGAACAACTTATCTCCAACTCTGTCTCTAGGCATACCAAGGATAACGGTGTCATTAGGAGCAGTCAGCATGGGTTTCCCAAGGGGAAGTCATGTTTGACCAACCTGATAGCCTTTGATGAGGACATAACCAGGTGGATACATGATGGTAGAGCAGTGGATGTGGTTTATCTTGATTTCAGTAAAGCACTTGACACTGTCTCCCACAGCATCCTTGCAGCTAACTGAGCAAGTGTGGTCTGGCTGATTGGGTAGTGAGGTGGATTGTGAACTGGTTGAAGGACAGAAGTCAGAGAGTCATGGTCAGTGGGATGGAGTCTAGCTGGAGGCTTGTGTCTAGTGGAGTCCCTCAGGGGTTGGTACTGGGACAAGTACTTTTCAATGTATTTATTAGTGACTTGGATGAGGGAACAGAGTGTGCTGTCAGCAAGTTTGCTGATGACACNCGGAAAGATGACCATGAGCTAGCAGTGTGCTCCTTTGGCCAGGAGGGCCAATGGCATTCTGGGGTGTATTANAGAGTGGCTGACGCACCAGAGGGTTGAGCTGCCATTCAGTGAGGCTTAGACAGGATGGAGAGTTGGGCAGGGAGAAACTGAATGAAATTCAGTAAAGCCAAGTGTCGAGTTTTGCACCTGGGAAAGACCAACCCCATGCATCTGTATAGGTTGGGGACTGATCTGTTGGAGAGCAGTGAAGGGGAAAGGGATCTGGGAGTCCTGGTGGACGGAAAGATGACCATGAGCTAGCAGTGTGCTCCTTTGGCCAGGAGGGCCAATGGCATTCTGGGGTGTATTAGAAGGGATGTGGCTAGTAGGTCAAGAGAGGTTCTTCTTCCTCTCTACTCTACCCTGGTGAGTCCGCATCTGGAATATTGTGTCCAGTTCTGGGCCCCTCAGTTGAAGAAGGATAGGGAACTGCTGGAAAGAGTCCACCGCAGAGCCACAAAGATGATGAAGGGGCTGGAACACCTTCCTTATGAGAAAAAGCTGAGGGAGCTGGGTCTCTTTAGCTTGGAGAAGAGGAGACTAGCGGGTGACCTCATCTATGCTTTTAAATATGTGAAGGGTGTGTGTCAGGAGGATAGGGTCAGGCTCTTCTCGGTGAAGCCCAGTGACAAGAGAAGAGGCTATTGCTGTAAGCTGAAGCATAGTAGGTTCCATGTGAATACAAGAAAAAAATGTTTCCCAGTTCAGGTGCCAGAGCACTGGAACGGGCTGCCCAGAGAGGTTGTGGAGTCTCCTTCTTTGGAGAGATTCAAAACCCATCTGGACTCATTTCTGTGTGACCTGGTCTCGGGAATCCTGCTGTGGAAGGGAGGTCAGACTGGATGATCTTTCCAGGTCCCTTCCAACTCCTAACGTTCTGTGATTCTGTGATAATTGTTCTCCCATAGCTAGTTGCATCTCTGTGTTAATCACTTTCTTCATTCCTCAAAATAATTGTTCAAACTGCAGACTGATTTTCAGAACTGCCAGAGCAGTAGCGTTCCTAGTGACAGTTAAGATTTTACATATTTCTTCCAAAACAACGAAAATTAAGGATGTGACAGGAAGTGTCATGGGAAGTGAAGGGTGGATTCCCTAAAAGCTTTAAGGAAAACTGAAGTGTCCTGATACAGGCTACCACACAGTGGAAACAAACACAAGTGAGGGCAGTAAGCCTTTCTCAGGCTTTTTCTGATATAATTTCAGATTAATCACTAAGCATTTGCATACAAGCTTGGAAACAGAAACAAAGTTCTAGTTCATTAACAGCTAAGTGGAGATACTGCTGCATAAGCAAATATCATGCAACTGAAGGGCGGGGAATGGAAATAGCTTTTGGCTGCTACCTCAGATTTCTGGTGTGCACCAAGAGACAAGCAGACAGAACAGTTCAAGGATCACTTTAAACTATGCAAGCTGATAATAATCTCTAAAGGCCCATAACATATTGGTGTTCTCTAGCAATCTGGAATAACACTTTCTGATTCCAACGAGAATGATGCCAAAACAAGGAGAGTCAAGCAGCTCTTGCAAGCCTTGTGTTATCTGAGAACAGTGTGGGCTCAAGAATGCTTGTGAGGCCAACTATCAGACTCCTGCTGTGGTTTGGATAGGATTCAACTCCTCACAAGAACAAGCTATTCTCAGACAGCCTTCATGCTAAAATCAAGTTTCTGGGTAGTTGGACGGATCATGCAATAAACAGTACTTTTCTACTCCTTCACAGATTATGCAGGTTTTTTACTCCTCTGCAGATTTCAGGAATCCTCTGCAGATTTCATGAAGGTCTTAGGCTGAAGACAGATTAAAATATTAAGTTGGTTTTTATTTTTATTCTGGTCAGTTTGGTGAAATCAGCTGAGTTTGGAGCAGACAAAGAATAATCCTTACAACTAAAAGCATTTGATTAACTGAACAAATAGACATACAATTTATGCAGAGAACAGACTTAACAGATTTCCAGAGTTGGAACTGCTTTTTCGCTTCAGACTTACTTCTTCAGAACAGTCTCAGGGAAGCCTGAACACTGCTCACACTCACTACTCCCTATGCCAGCGGGCTCCTCGGAACTATGCTGATGCACTACTCATCTGGCAACTTTCACAGGCAGTAATTAAAAACCCCACAACTTTCACTTTGCAGTCATGATGGAGTTTATATGCTATTATCAGTGCTGCTTATCTGACTCCCTTGGTGAAAATGAGAAATTTTGTATGAGAACACAAATATTACTTTTTCTACTACTATTTAAGCCTGTTACTACATATAGCAGTTGTAAATAGGGATGACCTGATTACAATCTTATTCTCATGTAATAATAATATGAATCCCATGAACTGGTACAGAAGTTCCCAGCATCACAGGTGTCTTGCTGCACTCAGGATTATGGTTAGCTATGCATAAGCAGTTTCTAGGGCACTGAACAGCCAAGACTTAAATAGATTTTATTTTTAATATGGTAAAATCATACAGAGGTGAAATAAACCTCTGTGTTACAAAGTTAGCTGCTACACTGCAGTTACTCTAGAGAAATTAGTGATTATCTAATTTACTAACGACCTGTGAGAAACGGACTCCACATGTATGTTGTTTCTTAGAAAGAGGCTCAATCTGTTAACTGAGCATAGTATACACCTAATTAAATTAAATCTCCAACAAGCCTGAGAAAAATGTATTGAAAGCACTCTGCTTGATTATAGGCATTGGTCTAAAGTAACAAGCCTATTGATCTGGTCAACTTCAAGCTTATTCACTTCACCCAATTTAATTTGAGAAGAACAATAATGAAATTTCAGTTGGATCTCCTTTCCCACTCTCCAGGGAAATAATCTGAAGTGACTTTGAGTTCAGGTGGCATACAGAAAATATTTAATAGGTTAAAGAAAACATTTATTTTGTTGAAACTATGGACACAAAGCCACATTTAGAATATAAATATGGTTTCTGGTGCAACAATTACATAGAGTTACTGACAGGGTCATATGCCATGAACGAAATTCTCTGGTGGGGGCAATAATCCAGTTGTTCTGCAAGTTGAGGACGATATTAAAAGCTGTATTTCAATAAAGTCCTCTATAGGTGCAAACTAAATGAAAATTACTGAAAGCTCCCCTCCTGCCAGCTGTACCTGACTATAGAGGCTGCTTGATTTTGCTATGCTCTGTTCCAATCCAACATTAACCCTTTGTCCACTGGGCAAGACATCCACCCAATTTGTCTAACAAGAATTTCCTCAGTTAAAAAAAGAATGATCACTTAAACCGGCTTGCTGTATTTGAAAGACAGCTCACAGTCTCTACAGAGCATTTCAAGACTTACCTTCTGCAGGGTAAGTGGTCTGAACATAATTCAAGTCAGTAACATCTGACTGCTGCTATCTTCTAAGAATTGCTCTATCCACTTACATGAAACGGGTGGTGGCCTCAATTATGTTTCCACCAGAGATGCTAACAGAGATATTACATGCAGCATCCCTGGAACTGTTGTTCCAACAGACAGGCTGGCAACTACTAAATCAGTATGATTAACACACCATCCTTTCAGTCCTAGGCCCTGTCTATACTAAGGAAATTGTAAAATATTCAGTAACACAGCCAGTACTTGTGTGATTCCACAAATGCCTGGTTCACTGAGGAGTCCAAAACAGACTGACTAAGTCAAGTAGTATCTGCATACACAGAAGTAAACAGCCTTTTCCTCATCATCTAATCCAACTCTCTGCTATTGCCGGCGGCCAGACAAAATGTAGCAGTTTTGTGCAGAGTTACTAAGGCTAGCTTTGGATTAGTATGGCTGTTATTGACTGGGCCAAATAAAAGTACACATTCTTGCCTTCCTATGGATACAATCCTAAGGTAATGATCCTGGTTTTAGTAGGTATCTTTGCAGTCATACATTTCACTATACAAACATAATGTTAATATTTTTAAGCTCCATTTCTGAAGTAGTTAGTAGCCTTATTCCTTACTGCTTCTTCAGAACCACAATCCTCTTGTCTGTTAGACACCTCGTAGCCTGATTTCTGCCCTAACGCAGCCACAAGTGGTTTATATTAACCTGTTGTTGCTCCAGTTCTGTCCCTACATTTGAACAGCCATTAGCTACCACTCTTACTTGCTTTCGCCAGCACTTTTAAAGAGAAATCAAATCTAGATTTTGCTTTGCTAAGGCGAACAGGACAAACATTTTAATTCACTGCTCCAAGTAAGCCGCCAATTCTCTAACGATCTTCTACATCCTTTTTGTCCATCTAAACTGAACCTTTTCAAGTGTAAGAGGTAGGAACTTCATATACCATTCCAGATCAGATCTCACCGCTTCTTGTACAGTCTTTCCAATTTCTACTGGAAATAATTTATCTGTTACTTTGTAGAACTGAATTTGCCATCATACATCAATAGCTCAGCCATGCTGATCCCTGAGTGTACAAACACAAGTTCTTCCCTCTTTCTGTTTTTTTAACTGAGGAGCTCCTGTCTGTCAGTATAAATTCTTGTTATCAATCTTTAAAGCACCTTAACTTGCATTCCATGTTTCTCAAAATTCAAATACAAAAATTTTCTATTACTTCTATCCTCAAGGCTATTTTTATCTTTGTTTGATATCCTGATATTGATCTGTGTCATCTGTAGTGCCAGTACCTGCATTCACGTAAGCAGATTTCACAAGAACATGCTTCTATTTCTGTCTGCTTGCCCCCTTCCCCAAATCCTGCAATAAGTCACCAGAAGCATAAATGCTGCTTCTGCAGCTCAAGGGGTAATACTGTCTCTGTTTAAAAAGAAGCCTACAAAAACAGTCCAAAATCTTCATGACTGAAAAAGACTTACACTTCTGGTACATAATAAAACTAAGTTTAACAAAGGAAAAGATGAAATAGTCTTGTTCTATATGATAGCAGATTACTATTTTTCCTTCATTAGACTTCCTTTTCTTTTTTTTTTTTAGTATTAATGGAGGCTATAGAGTTTTGCAAAGGTAATTTTTGGCCCCATATCTGAAGACTGGAAGTCTCACATAATGCAGCGTCGTACTAAAATGATACAGTTGCTATGGAACAATGCTGTTTCAGAAACACAGTATTTGCATAAAAGGTTGATCTGCTGCTAGTAGGTAAAGAGCAACATTTCCAACAATTTTAGCAAGATGCAGTGGTCTAAACTGCCTCTCAAACTGAACACAAACTTGAAACTTCTTGTTCTACAAACAGTATTATTTTCTAGTGAGCCAAAACTCTGAAGATTTAACAGGGACAAAATTAACAAATTTTTAAAACAACAGAGATTGAGGACACAGTCTCTTGGATCTTTCACCTTTTTTGTAAACAGATTTTGAGTTTTTTACCTTGGACTTCCCACAAAACACAAGGCCTTTTTCTGACCTTGCAACATCATAAAATGTATTCAGTGAGGCAGGACAGGGCTGGGACTACCCATTGTTCAGTTCTGAGAATTATTAGCTACTAACAGGAGTGCTGCTCTTTCTCTTTCTCCTAATCACAAATTGAATTTCCATCAAAAACAAAGAAATATTTGTTTACAGGAAAAAAAAGCCTCGCAGGAAAATTCACTAAATGAACATCTGCTTTTTCTATAGACAAGTTACATATGCTACCTTGGAGACGATTATCAGGTTTTCTGTTAACACATGATTTCTTACATCAGGTTCTTGTACACCTTGGCTGTTCATCACACACTCTTTTTCAATTATAAAATCAGTTCTGTCCTAGTTCTGTAATTTGTATAGCTCAGCTTTAAAAGAAAAAGCCCTACAGCCAGTACTGAAGTGAGATTAAAGAGAAGCTTGTTCTGGTAGCAAAGTTATACAGGCTAGGAGGAACAAGAAGCCATCAACTATGCAACAGCCTTACCCTTCTACGTAGTCTGTCTCTTTCTTCACGAATAGCATTCATGGTGGCCTTGGTCCTGTTCAGCTCCTCCTCCTTGCTACACAGCATGGCTGTGAGGCTCTCATTCTCTTCCCGTAATCCAGCTAACTCCTTTTCCCATCGAGATCTCTCTTCAGAAAGATTTGGATAAAGGTCACGTCCCAGCACACCCTCAATCTCTTCCACAGTCTGCAAAATAGTCATCAAAAACCAAAAAGAAGCAAAGAAAGATAATTGAATAAGACTAATGTACACAGGGCAGAGTATGTAACAGGCAACCATATATGCTTATATGTACAGCCAGCCCAACACCAGTAGTTTTTGCTTCTTTTGTTTGATAAGTAACATTAAGCAAAATTTATTTTATTAGACAGTTTGATCATTTTATTAAAATATTTCATCCTGACCAACACCAAAGCAGACAGATGCTTTATACGCATGCCAAATTTACGCTACCTGTGAACAACGGCAATCGCAGCAGTTTTATCTCAGAATACTTTAAACAAGTTAATGTCACGGGTGAGCACTGTGCTTGTTGTTTTACTGCCCAAGTACCAGGCAGAAAGTAGCAACCTTTGAATGTGAACAGCATGGGGCCTTTTCTAGTTCTAAACCGACTCCACAAAAGGGGAAGAGAAAGAGTGGAACACTAAAAAACTGAGGACTCTTCTTTCCCATGTCCCCAAGTTCCCGGAGGTGACAGAGACAGATAAGAAAGAAAACTGGCCTTGGCTAAGCTTATGGTTTACCTGGAAGAAGACATTAGAGCTTTTCTAGCGCCTAAAATTGCTGGGTTTCTCTAGGACATGTCATGACATTCAGCACTTCCTGCCCCATTCCCTTGCTCAGACCTGTGCCTTGTAGGCACCATTCAGCACCAAAGATATTCAGCAGTTTCTACAGGGTGAAGCTAAACTGAATGCACGCACCACCAGCAAGGGGATACTGCCATGCCTAAACTTAACCACCAGACTGGTCACTCAGCTGCTGAAACACTACACAATACTCCATGTGTCAGGCAACTACGTGCAGTTCTGATTCTACTACATAGTGTGTGCTGTGCCTGTGTTAAATTTCTTCACTTACGGAAGACCTTTGCAACAAGCAAAAACCCTCCAAATGTTGCTTATAAGCTGAATCTCTCTGAAAGCAGTCTGCATTAAAATGGTAGGAAGAAACATGGAAAATAAATTAATATATGATGAAACAAGCAACCTAAAAAGTTTCATTTCATTAAACAATCCAAGAAGTTATAACTAAAGCTTATGCATTTAAGTTTTATATGACAGATAAAATAACTCATTTACCAAGGTTAAAAATAGTATACTTAGTTGTTTTATTCAAAAGGACTTAATTTTTATATATAACAAAAGCTGGGATGAAAAGAACAAACTACAGTACAACTGAAAATGACAAACCAAATTGGAAATAGAAGTCCACTTTTTTTCTGTGAGAAATCTTCCCAGTGTTTTCAGAATTATCTGACAGTGAAACATCATTGGAATTTTATTATTTGTCCATTACAATAAAAAGCTGGTTATGTATTGTTATCAGCAGGTCAATCTTAAAGAATAAATCTTGGCTATAGCAAGACTCCTTAGTGAGGAGGAAAAAGACACTCATACAGAAGGAAAAAACCTGGTTTTAACAACCAGTTCAAGACGTATCTACGGAAGAAGCAGGGACAAGACTTCTGTCAACAGGTTCAGTTTATCTTTATAAATCATATTCATGTCTCTTTTCTATAAAGCTTCAATAAGTTTAGTCACAAAACTAAAAACTCCATTGACATCTACACTATAATTTTGCTTACATATTTCACAGTGACCTTTAATTAGTTTCCTAAAACAATTCCTTGCAACATCTCTGTGGTATGAATGAAACTGCAGCTTTTTCTTACATGAGTTTTATGTGGACCTATAGGTCTCAATCTATGATAAGATGAGCTATTTCAACACGAGGATGAGTTCAAGTTCTGAATAAGCATAGGATAGTTAATCGTACAACATGAAGAAAAGGTCTGTAAGGGCATGAGCATTTTCTCTTCACAACACCAGTTCTATTTTAAACAGTGCCTCTTTGTTGCTGTTTTGTCCTCTCCCTTCCCCCCCCAAAACTCCTCTCCTCCTTCACGTACTTCCCCTGCTGTTTCCTCAGCCCCCTAATGCCAAATTCTGCTGCTGCTTCCTTCCTCCTTATTCCCTATGCTCCAAGTGTTGCTATTTTTCTAACTACTCTCTTTCCCAAGCCTCTTCACCTCCTCAGAGCACTATTGGGATTGATAAGCCTGGAGCAACTTCCATGAGGAGGCAGCAGCAGTGGCTTAGCACCATGGAGGAACCTTCAGACAGAGAGGCTACTGCTGTTTCTTCAGACTCCATTGCTACTATCTGCCCACAAAAGTACAAGGTTCAGGCAGTGACAGCATCAGCATGGGTCTGACAGTAATACTATGGGCTGCCCTATAGTCCTTAATATAGGCTGCCCTATAGCACTTAACAGAGCAGAGGGACATTCTTGCTTCTTCTATGCTTCTTCATTGTAAGATGATCAACATTCTTTTGCTGACTAAACTATATCTACAACTCTCCAGTTTGACAAGCAACATGTCACCATTCTCCACAGTAAACAAAACATACATATTGTACATGGATGTAAACTACTGGGTTGTTTATTTTTCTTCAAAGCATTACTACAGAGCAGTTTTATCTGGCATGCTGCTGCACAGCAGATAAATTCAGGTTAATTTCATGGATTATAGGATTGAATTACAATCCTACAATCCTGTTCTGAACACAGGGCAGGATGTCATATCATGATAATTCCAGGCTTGCCTCTGACACTGTCACCAGAACTCTCTTAGTTTCCTTACAAGAAGTGTTGTGTTACAGACATGATACCACATGAAATTGGCAACTATCAGGTTTAAAAGAAAGAAAAAGCAGCATTTTTTCACAGGGGATAACCCAATGGTAGAATTTACTCATACCAGAATTTATGATGGCCAAAAATTTAGATGCATGAAAAACATTAGGTACAAACATGGAAGAGAATTCCACCCATGACTATTAAACACAATATCATCTCTGGCTCAAGGAGTTCCTAAACTTACCTTGCTGGAAGCATCTTTGAAGGAAGGAGGACATACTATGAATGCCCTTTTTGATGCTGCATTGCCACTAGCATCTGCTACTAGGCAGATAGACTCTTAGTCTGACCCAATGCAGCTGTTCTCAAGTTCTAAATTGTTCATTTTTGGAAATATTTGCATCTTTTTTCTAATTGGTAGAGTTTTAAAGGCAGGCATCTGTTACAGATGGTTATTTACTCTTCAAAATATATGAAGCATTAACCAGCCTACTCCGTGCAAATTTTCTTTAAAAAGGATAGTTTTATAACTGTTCATTTTACCAGACAATGTGGTACATCTCATTTCAAGGTCTTTTCATTATTTGTGGGATAAAAACAATTGTGCTAGCTAAGGTCACATAACTTGCATAAAAGAATTAAAAATAAATAAATACCAGCAACAGCATTAAAAGAAACCCAGTGAAATTTATCCATCAAAGCAGAAAGATTCAAAACATTTAAATGCATTAGTCCACTGGTGAAGAAAAGAATCAACAGCAAAAAGCAGAATACTTCAGGTTCCCCTTCTGGATTCCATCAGTTCTCTGTCTGAGGAAGCAGGAATGAAGAAATGACCTGCAGCCATAGGTAGGATTGTGAAGAGGGACTCTATGTAGGTTTTGCTATATTAAACACAGTGGTGGCACAGTTCCTCAGAACATAATTGGAGCATGTCAGAGAGATTCCTGTCTTTCTGAAACATTAATAACCTTTGCATGGTATCAAACACATTTGTCAAACACAAACAATCCCAGGCTCTACAGCACAGACAGTGGGGAAAACTTTTCCCCAGAAATAGCTATGCACGTAGAGATCACATGAAAATAAAAGAGATCCAGGAGTCAAATTGTCTCTCTCAAATACACCCACATTCTTTGAACTACTACTCAATATTAATTTCTTTATAGGCTATTATATTCCTCAGGCACCACCAGGAACAGAGGGGACCTTACTCAGTAATATGTCAAAGGGCTGTCTAAGCCATCTAGAATGGTCACAGACTTCCTCACTTCAAGAGCAAACTGTTAAGATATTTGTTCTTATAAAAATGAGTCACTGACACCTCTCCCTCTGACACAAAAAACTTATTCAGCTCTTTCCCTGTACATAGTTCCCTTGCTTTCAAATCCTTTCATTATGTGCACTATCAGGCATCCTTTGGAAGTAGTATTACTACGGAATGTGATCAGGTGTCTCAGGCAATGTACATGCTACATTTAAAGCCTAATGTTACTGTTACCTTAATGGCTAAATCACAATGTTCACTGGCAGTAGTCAGCTGTTCAATATGTCTATCCACTTCTGCTACCGATAAACTGCAGCTGCTTTTCTTTCTTCCACAAACGACATTTTCCAGACCTGTCAGCACTCTTTGCAGTTCTGAATTCAAGTCACTACAGTTATCTAAAAGCAAAATAAAACAAAACAAATACAAGAAAAATTAGTGACTCAGGTTAAAAACAAACTCTAACTAAAGAAGTGTTTGTTGCAGAATAGCTAGGACTGATACTGTACAAGGAATATCCTTGCAATCTGCCACTTTTTCCTCACCAGCTGATGGTCTTAAATACCATAACCACATCAATAGAAATAGTTACCTCCCATATAACAAATAACACTCCTACTTACCTGAAGTGCTCATTGTTTCTTCCAAAACCTCTTTTTCTAAGGAACATTTTAAGACACTGCATTCTCACATACATTTTTGTTATTCTTTTTGCCATTCAGGCCATATTATCCTGATTTTATTACCCTCAATGGTCTTTCTCTGTAAATGGAACATTTTTTCTGCCTGGTACATTTATTCATATTATGACTTGGCATTTTTCAGAGTAATTTTTGTGGTGGTACTTAGGCACTGCCTGATTGAAAAAATCCTGGTGCTTACAGAAATGATCCCCACCAATATGTCTGGGCCTATGTTTCATTTTTACAGCAAATTCTTCTTCAAATGAAACTGCAGAATATTCAGGGACCATAACAGCACACCTTGTTCTTTGCCCTGTCCCATACTACAACCATATTAGCAGGATATACAGCAACACAATTTTAATTATAAAATGTGACAGAGAATCACTTTCTTTTCTATCTTTAGGCAAAGCTCTTCTAGTGCCCTGGGCACTGCCACAGCATCCTCCATTTCTGTGATAACAAGCAAGTCGTAGTACATCACTAGCTCACTTCATAAATTATTTTTCTTAGCTCACCTCTGGTGACAGACAGTGAGAGTTCCTAAGGCAGACACCTGGTAGAATTCAACCTTGTGCTGTCTCTTGGATGTGCTGGTTAATATTTCTGGCTCATTAGTCAAGAGTTTGCAATAACTGCCAACAGTACAGCACACAAGCATGCACTAGAGACAGCAGTACACCAGCAATTCCTGTATCATACTGAAGAGAGTGGCAGGCATTCTTGCTGGAAGATGTTTTTTTCTTTATTATCACTACAAGCATTTCACTGTAGTCAGAATCACCTAGCAGCCTCACAGCTGTAGTTCTTACAGGGGAATAAAGTACTGTGTGTGAAATTCAACAGACATGATTCAACACAAGGTTATTGTAGACTGCATTGAAATCTCTCTGTGGAAAAGGAGACTGAAAGCAGTTGGATGAAGGGATCAGATGACAATAAAGTAAAAATACTGTAAACTTGTTACCACTAATCTAGGTTCACAGTCTAATGCACATAAACATGAACCTATTGTTGACAAAAGAGTTTAGAATGATGTCATAGCACTATATGAAAAATGTGAATGAGTGATACATATAAAACTTCACTCTTGCAGACACATTCACTAGTTCCTTTCTAGCAGCCACCCACCTCTTGTAATAATACCAAAAGCCCCTTTATAATAACACTAACTTATGAGCAGTGTATAGCATGCAAGACACAATTGTGAAAACCTCCAATTCTGTTTGCTCGAATTTATTTGTCTAAACAACCTTCACAAGACCTTGTATGCTGAGTTCTGCTCCTACAGTAACATTTCCCCAGAAAATAAGGGTTTACAATAATGAGAACCACATTTCTTACAGAAAACCAGTACAACCAAATCACCAGCTCTGCAGGACACACTGCAGAGCATTCATTAAGCTCTTGGTGGTTTATTGCCTATAGCGTTAGAGTAGCATATCCACATGCATTAGTGTATCATGACATATTACTGTTTTTAGTAAGTCACTGACGCTCATTCCATTAAGGCAGTAAGCAAGGTCATGCATGGTTATTAGGTCATGTTTTTTATCCTTCTATACCTACATCTAGAGGACAAATAAAATCCCAATCCATATTTGTATATATCTATGTGTGTATGTGTATACCACACAAAAGGATTTATTTTCACAGGAATATGGAAACAAAATCCAAAGAGGACAGAGGCAATATGTAGAAGGAAAACATGCAAAAATGCAAGACTATCTAGAGTTAACATTCTTTCTTTGTTGCTATATCTCATTTTGTTGTCAAGTTTCCTACTGTTAGTAGGAATTAAAATTCGCAGTTTTACATTAACATTACATTAATTTACATTAACTTGCAGTTAATGTACACAAACCCTGCTTCAGCTCCACCCCATGAAAAAAGAAATCTCTAACCCCCAAATAAATGCTGAAAGGTAAATTAGTTTTATTTTATTTGTCAAAAGAAAGGGGGGAAAAAAAGAGAGGAAATTAAAGGAAAAAATCCTTATGTTAGAATCAGTTCAAGTATGAACTTAGAAGTAAGCATTAACTTTTGACAGTAAAAACATTCATTTTTTTAACATAAACCTCTATTAAAATCACAGAATCGTTAAGGTTGGAAAAGACCTCTAAGATCATCAAGTCCAACTGTCAACCTATCACCACCATGTCACTAAGTACCACATCCTCATGTTTTTTGAACACCTCAAGAAATTGTGACTCCACCACTTCCCTGGGAAGCCTGTTCCAATGCCTAACAACTCCTTCAGTGAAGAAATCTTTCCCAACAGTCAATCTTGAGGCCATTTCCTCTTGTCCTGCTGATAGTAAACTGAAGAGACTGACCCCCCCCCCATTGCTACAACCTCCTTTTAGGTGGTTGTATAGAGAGATAAGGTCTCCCTTGCGCCTCTTTTTCTTCAGACTAAACAATCCCAGATTCCTCATCTGCTCTTTATTCTCCAGACCCTTCACCAGGTTTGTTGCCCTTCTCTGGACACAGTCCAGTACCTCAGTGTCTTTCTTGTAGTGATGGACCTAAAACTGAACAACACAGTACTCGAGGTACGGCCTCACCAGGGGCATGATCACTTCCCTGGTCCTACTTGACACAATATTTCTGATACAGGCCAGGATGCTGTTGGCCTTCTTGGCCACCTGGGCACACTGCTGACTCATATTTAGTTAGCTGTCAACATTTCCCCTGATCCTCACCCATAAGCACTCAATCTTATCATGACCACCATTGAGCTCTACACAGTTGAAGCATTCCCTAATATTCAAAGCCACTCCACTGGCTCTCCTTCCTTGCCTATCCCTTCTGAAGAGCCTATAGCTATCCATTGCAGCACTCACTTACTGAGTCATCCTGCCATGTTTCCATGATAAAGACTATGTCATAGTTACCCTGCCTCATAAAGGCTTCCAGGTCCTCCTGTTTGCTGCCCATCCCGCTTGCTTTGGTGTAGATGCACTTCAGCTGGGCTATTGATCTCACCACCAACCCTGTCATGCTGACCCTATGTTCATCTCTAGCAACTCTGGATTTAATCCCTTCCCCCTTCAAGCCTAGACTAAAGCTTTCTCAATGAGCCCTTCATTCCTTCTGGTATTGACTCTCTGCTGAGTGGAAACCATAGCTCTGACTTTTCTGGGAGGATGATGACCGCGAGTTGAGATCACCTCTTGGGCCAGGATGGGGAATGAGCCCTCCCTGCTCACCCTGCCTGCACAAACTAGCATGCAAACTGCCACACCACGCACTGTTTGCCCACCCTGTTCACCATGATTCTGGTTGCTCGTGCCCCATCGGGGTTGCTCTTGTATGTGAGAGGGTTTGGCGACTGTCTCTCCTGGCCCTGCCCATATTGAGTCAGACCTGCTGCTCATCAGAGGCTCAATGCTTCCTACTCTGGCAGGGGACTGGAGCAACCTTTCTCTCCTTGCACTTTTTCTTCATTGCCATTCAGGGAAGGTCCCCTGGCACAATCTTCTGCTCTGGAGCTATTCACCTGGGTGTCTCCAAATATCAAATATCTTGATGCCACACAATATTCTGTGAATTATACTAGGAGTTCTGTATGTCAGTCACTTTGTGATTGCATTAATAATAATATAAAATAATAACACAGAATATTGTTCTGCCAATGTTTCTAGAAATTACAGACACTGAAACACAAATGTGCTGTGACAGGTCTTTCATACACAAACACAACCCCAGAGCTGGTGTATTCATTTCTATTTAAGAAATCAGAGAAAATCTCTTCTATCAGCTTGTTTTCTATATTATTAAATTCTACTTGAGGGCAACAAATACTATTTATTGCAGCTCAAAGGTCAGTCTACTCTCAGGTCCTTTCCTCTAAAATGCACTGTATTGGGAAAAAACAGCAAGTTCTCAATAATGAAATAGACTGCTCCAAACAAGTGGAAACTGTTTTAATACAGTTTCTTATGTATGGAAGCAAACATTGCATGTTGCATTGTAAGTGTCAAAACCTCGTGTAGAGTTAACAGCTTGATATTTAAGAATCACAAGTTCTGCAACAGGGCTTAAGACTGCTATTTCAATGTTTTTCTAAAATACTACTTGTGTACAGTATCACTCACAGAAGCTCCCAGACACACAGATAGTTTACCTCGGGAAGAAAATGAAGATCAGCTACTTGATTTTAAACGTAACTTAAGAGAAACAGTATTCTAAAAAGTATTCTGGAAAGCAGTGATAGAGAGGATTACACCAGACTTCTGCCTGTCTACAGCTATGCTGCTCAGCAATTGTGCCCAAACATTTATCACACTGAATGATAATGTTATAAAAAATTATCATTCTGAAGGTCCAGTATCTGCTCATGCATATAATGCAAACTTTATGGAATCTTTACTCCATAATTAGGGGTTCTTCAAATGGTCAGTAATTGTGCTTTGATGAAAAAACAGATGAAATTCTGAGGAAAACGTGATTGCACTTATAGTTCTTAATAAGAACAAAATAGTTACAGACTGTCTGGAGGTGGTCTCTCCTTTCACTGTATCTGAATGGCTTGTGTGAGACTCTTCCTTGTTTAAATCCACTTCAGTAAGCTATCTCTGTTCCATATTTTAAAAAGGCTCACAACTTTCAACAAGTGCAGACATCCTTTACAATTAGTCTGTAAAAGAACTGGACAGACAGTTGCATTGCCCATGCTTTTTCCTCCCTCCAACTTTACTCTTCCTGCAATTCTTTTCTACTTTACAGGCACATGTAAGGTACATGAATAGCTTTTTTCTCCCTCTTCCTTCTCAAAACTAATGAGCTCTTCTGAATAACCACTCCATTTGAAACTCTATTGCTATTCTACATCAAGACACAGAGGTTACTTAATATATAAGTTCACAATTGTGAAGAAGTTCAGCATCTGTTATGATTAACACAAGCTAATTTCATTTATTTCCTCACAAAATGTCTGGATCTGCTGCAATAGGGCATCATGCCTACTGAGAAACATAACTCACCCATGTCTGCAGTGACCACGGTGGACTGATTCTCTGGTACTGAAACAGAAGTCTGGTCCATGCTCCGCGAGTCTTCATTAACCTCATGTTGGCTTTGGCTGAGCTCTGACCGTAGCTCTGAATACTCATCTTCCTCCCTGGGAGAGACAGCAAAGGCAAAAATAAAATCCTCTGAGGAAATACGTGTCTGTTTGGCTCTTATTTCAGACCTGTAAGCTGAACCACAGGATACAATCCATACAAGTGCATTTTGTCCAGCCAGTAGAGGAGGGTTTATACCCTTTACTGCACAGTAACTCTGCTATGCCCAGAACACCCACTTGCAGCCGCTAGTGCCTGGTTTCCATTTCTTTATTACAAAGTTCATTATTACTCCAGACTACTGTGGAAGGAAATAATCACTGGAATTGAGAGCAAGCAAAGATGTGTGTAAGAAGGGCATACACTGCTCTGCAATAACTCCCAAACTGACAATTCTTAATCAGCACAAGTGGCTTTTGGTCCCAAAGTGGATTAGCAATCACTGCTTTTGATCTCTTTCTCAGTTCCAGGGTGCCATCAGCTTGCAAGCAAAGTAAGCGTGTACATGCATATACTTGCACGTGTGCATCAAAAGGCTCTTGGGGACAGGCAAGTTTTTCATTTTCTCTTCTCAAAAGGAAGAGAACAGGTAAGTGAGTATAGTGCTGAACTGCTGGAGTTAGTGGGAAATGAAAGCCTCAATTACCCAGGCTATAACTTATTTGTTACGCTGGTTCTACTAAAATAATTGAGGTCACAGAATACTTTAGCTAAAGCTAATGAGCTTAAAAATGTAGCGCTTTTCCTTCCTGTCTCCACACAAAGAGTTCAAAGCTCTGGGAAAAAAGATAAGTAAATGGATAATAGCTTTGCCTGAGAACATTTGTAAACATTTTCTTTTGATTCATTTTCTGATTCAACTCAAATTTTTCTTCACTTCCATAGCGATTGTTTTGACATTGAAGTATGTATTTTAAACATGAGAAAAACATCACCTTATCCAGGTGCAGACTCCCTTTGATAAGTAAGCAAATAGCCATCATTTTGTCACACACTAAATCAAATGCAGAGATTCATTTTGTTGCAGATTCAGAAAAAAAATGTGAGAATGGAACTGTCTGGATTTGGAAACAATAAGAAATAAGAAAGAGCTATGGGGGGATCTGCACCTGGAAGGGGCACTTTTAATGCTCTGTGTATCTTACATGGTGATGAGTGTTTCTTGCAGAAATATTGCAGGATTTAGCTTAGAGGCATGTCTGGATTTGCAAAACAAAAAAGGAGAGAAGATGGCCCATACCTACAGGGAACAATGACAGAAGTAAAATCTGTTTGCAAAGTAAGAGAGCTGAGAATTTATGAACCAGGCCAACACAAAAAAAGAATTTCAGCTTGCTTGCCAAGGAGGTTTTTCCAAGGTACAGAGATGCAATTTCGACAGGAGCCATTCTGCCCTTCTACCCCTTACATTTGCTTCAGTGCAAAGGAAGACTGGCTCTATCAGGACTCAGTGACTATTAAACAAAAATGCAGATCAGCTGGTTAAAAGTGAGATCCAGATCTAAGAAAGGTCTTTAAGGTATCATGTAATACATGTTTAAGAAGTGTGAGAACAGCACCATGAACAGCAAGAACTAAAAGTGTAATGAAGTCACATAAGCATATGTTAACGTTCCATGAACTCTATTACTAGCTGCACTACAAGCCAGTGAAATACGACTTGGATACTGCCCCCACTTTAGGAGAAACCCTCAAGGCCATACAGCAGGTAAAAATCGGCAAGGCAGCTGGGGCTGATGGAATTCCACCAGAAGTTTGGAAGCATGGGGGCCCTGCACTCCATGCTAAATTTCATGAGTTTGTGGCGCGCTGCTGGGAATTAGGCGAACTACCATCAGACCTTCGTGATGCAGTCATCATCACTCTGTATAAGAAGAAAGGCACTAAATCAGACTGCTCAAATTACCGTGGTATTACTCTGCTCTCCATTGCTGGCAAAATCCTGGCAAGAATACTCCTGAACAGATTAATACCCGCTATAGCAGAAGGAATTTTACCTGAAAGTCAGTGCGGTTTCAGAGCCAACAGGAGCACCACAGACATGGTATTTGTTCTCAGACAACTGCAAGACAAGTGTAGGGAGCAGAACAAAGGTCTTTATGTAACCTTTGTTGACCTTACCAAGGCTTTCGATACCGTGAGCAGAAAAGGCCTATGGCAGATTTTTGGAGCGTTTAGGTTGTCCCCCCAAGTTCCTTAAGATGATCATCTCACTCCATGAGGATCAGCACAGCCAAGTCAGATATGGCAATGCACTTTCTGAGCCCTTTCTAATAACTAATGGTGTGAAACAAGGCTGCGTGCTAGCACCAACCCTATTCACAATCTTTTTCAGCATGATGC
>VWZX01007461.1:125968-142069 GCA_013399015.1 Galbula dea
GTATGGGTTGGGGACTGACCTGTTGGAGAGCAGTGAAGGGGAAAGGGATCTGGGGGTCCTGGTGGATGGAAAGATGACCATGAGCCAGCAGTGTGCTCCTTTGGCCAGGAGGGCCAATGGGATTCTGGGGTGTATTAGAAGGTGTGTCTTTAGTAGGTCAAGAGAGGTTCTTCTTCCCCCTTTACCCTGGTGAGTCCACATCTGGAATATTGTGTCCAGTTCTGGGCCCCTCAGTTGAAGAAGGATAGGGAACTGCTTGAATAAGTCCATTGCAGAGCCACAAAGATGATGAAGGGGGTGGAACATCTTCCTTATGAGAAAAGGCTGAGGGAGCTGTGTCTCTTTATCATGGAGAAGAGGAGACTAAGGGGTGACCTCATCTACGCTTTTAAAAATGTGAAGGGTGTGTCTCAGAAGAATGGACTCAAGCTCTTCTCAGTGAAGCCCAGTAACAGGACAAGGGGCAATGGCTGTAAGCTGAAGCATAGGAGGCTCCAAGTCAATACAAGAAATTTTTTCACATTGAGGGTGCCCTCAGACTGCACAGAGAGGTTGTGGAGTCTCCTTCTATGGAGATATTCAAAACCCATGTGGATGTGCTTCTGTGTGACCTGGTCTAGGGAATCCTGCTGTGGCAGGGGCGTTGGACTAGATGATCTTTCCAGGTCCCTTCCAACTCCTAACATTCTGTGATTCTGTGAAAGCCATTTGACCTGTATTTTTCACCATGAGTGATTTGGCTTAGCTCATTCATAGGATGCCAGAAAATAAACTTAAAAGCAGAGGTGCAAGCTAGGTGCCATCATCTCTCTTTATCATTTATGTGATGTCCTGGTACACATCTCATGCTAAAGGACTATTTCCATGAAGTGCTTGTTAGGCTATGTGAAGTGTGATTTTGCCAGGAATAATGTAGCATTTTTGAGCCTTGGGATGATACTCTGCAGAACACATACCTTAATTGTGGGCAGCTACTCAGTACAAGTCATAACAAGCCTAACTACCTTAAAGTCATCGTCAAATAACCTTTAGAGTGTAATTAACACCATTTTTGCATTGTCCCAGGATTTCCAGGAAGCCGCTGTACCTTATTGTTGTTCCCTGTAGTCGATCAATTTTCTTATTTAATTCAGCAATGATACTGTGCAGCTCTGTGATTCGTTCCTCGTAGCGCAGTGTTGTTCGCTCCTGCACGTCTTCGTGCTCTCTCATTAGGTGGGATTGTTCACACTAAAGCAGAGAATCAAGGAACAGAAAGGGTCTTATGAATAACTGTATAGAGATCAGGTACAAGGCAAAAGCACATACCATTAGTGTTTTTCTTACTTCTTTCTTACCAAACCAACAGTGCCTTAGCAAGACAAAAGGACAGATGCAAAATATTGCCAGGTACACAAAGGCACATAATTGCAAGATACTAGGAACGAAAAGACTTATGCAGTATACTTTATTTCTTTCTAAGGCGCCAAAGTTGCCTCTCCTGTTTGAACAAAAAATGATATTTGCAACACCAAATAGCTATAAATACAATTTTTGAATACATGAGATTCATGATGAAACAAGAATCTTCAAAGGTCTTCCCAGCGTGGTCTGAACCAGAACAAGTCCTAAGGCAGAAATCACATGATTATGAAGTAAATTAACCACACTTTGAGGTTATGACTTCTTCTGTAGTTTGAGTATTTGTTTTTATTAGCCTTTAAAGGTAACACAGCATGTTTTTATTATTTTAATCCCCTACAATAAAATGCTTATTGTTTGAACAATTAAAAGGCTACACAGCTGCTTGTTTTTTAAACATATTACAAAATACTCCTTTTAATTTCCAATGAAATTTTAAATCCGGCCTCTCTGGCTTACTCGTCATGCCAGTGAACACTCTACTTCAATTACAGCAAACAATTACAATCTAATGCAACTACAATTCAACAATGCATGAGGATTGAATTTATGCTTGACAGTGGCTAGAAAGAGCAAGACTTCTAACTTTTTGCTTGTGAACCCATGCAGGAAACAGTCATGCCTCCTTGTAGCCACAGAATGGTATGCACTGTGCTGTTAATAAAATAGAAATTCACAAGCCAACTCACAGTATAAAACCCACAATTGTTAGCTGAAGATCTGTAAGGTAAGATAGCAGTACCATTTCTAAAGGCTACAATTTATAGTAATGTATGAGGTCCTCCAACATTACTACATCAAAACTTATATTTTCAAATCAAGTACATGTTGCATACAGAGATTCAATCATTTGTATTGTAAATATAGAAATTGTACCCAAACCAGCAGATATGCCAGAATTTTCATTGTTTGCCCTCATATTTTTTGGCCACTCACATTCACAGCTTGAGAGCATAATCTACATAAAAGGCTGCTTAAAAAGTAAAACTTATATTGAGCTTCAATAACATTTTTCTCTTACATTTTAAATAAAATTTATTTCAATATTTTCGACTTGCAGGAATATGCACATTGAAAAGTAGCCCAGCTATCACAGTACCCTTTCATAAACTACAGCAAAATGTAGTTTCTTGCTCCAACTGGAGCCTAAAGCACTTTCATCTACTCTAAGACAGAGGCTGTATCATCACACTGAAAAAGAGAGTAAAGGGTCACGTTTTAGAAGACTGATATTGTTCACCTGGCTTTTAAAACTTCATGTTGGCAAGCAACATGGTTATACATGTATATTATAATGACTATTTATTGTAAACTCACTCCACAACTCATGGTTCTCACATTTCTGTACCTTAATATCCTGTCTGGCTGAAGCACTACCATGGCTTTCAAAGTGCAGAAATAACACAGAGAAAATGTTTAGCAAAAGCTTTAGAACAGATTTAAGTGTAATAAAGAGTTGTTTATTCCATCTTTCTAAACCTAAATTTTCTCTGACACACACTGATACACACAAATGCTACCTAGGGATTATCCAGATCAATCAATTCTGTACACTCTCTTTTTTTCTTTTAAACCAAAAGGATGATTCAGATGGAGTGTGTAGTAATTATTTTTGGACAATAAATAAAAACCCTATCACAACAATTTTTGTCTTTCTAAGCTGTGCACTCAAAAGTAAAATTTGTTTATCTTGACTGAAGATATATGGACTCTTGCTAATGGACTTCAGCCACATTACCAGACTTGCTTTCTGTTTTCCCCAGCCATTTCTCAGCCACCATTTTTCAGGATAACCATCATTTTGTGACAGACATACTTTATTAACAACCAGCAGTCTGGCAACATAAGACAACAGCTTCACATTTTATGTTTTAAAAAGGGCTCTCGGATTATCTCGGGCAAAAGTAACTGGAAAAGGCAGAAAGGAAACCTCTGTGAAAGACAGGACATGATGCTAAGAAGGACTGTTATGCCTTGAAAGGGGGTGCAGAGTTATATCTCAACTAAAAAAGGCAAAACCATCCAAACAATGGAAACATAGTTCAGTACGAATCCCAAATGCAGCAATGGAAAATTCTTCTGGTTATACAGGACTGCTCCTTATGATGGCACATTCATCTCAAAGCTTAAAAGGGAAAAGAAACAAAAGCATATCTTGGTAGCCATTCCTAGATTTTTTTTCCCTTGGATACTGATCCTGTTCATCATCCTCTCTAGTTTGTGTCCTTTGAGTCTCAGAACAATGATCTGACATCAGTTCCTGTTTCTTTCCAAGGGGTACACATTCAGCTCTTGAAATTTATTTGCATGTCACGAACTTTTTAAGAGAAATACCTTACATGCTCTTCCTCATCCCTCTTCCAGCCTCATACTTAAGTTCTGACCAAAACCATTAAAATTTTAAAAAATCTAATTCTTTGAGAAACCAAATGCAGGGGCTGCAAAAGATAAGCAACTGTTGAGGTCACGAGAGAAGTTTGCAGCATAGTTTTCAGTGTAAGTGACCCTTGGCTGGTTTTTGCTGCAGACTAGAAAGGTTATTTCAATTACAGCATAAATCAACAATGCCTGGAAACTCCTTTGTCTGACCTCTTAATGCTAGGAAACAACCACAAGAGCAAGAAAAGTATGAGGGAGAAGGATGATAAGAGAAAATATTTTAACCCAAAGATATTGTCTCAACACACAATTCTACTAGCTATTAATATAAAAAAATTACTAGCACAGGAATCATTACAAGTGCAAACCTCTATGATAAATCTGCAGTGTTCAGTAAAAGAACCACCACCAGCAGCACTCGGTAGGAGATCCCTTCGTGCCTCAGGCTCTGCAGAGACAAACACTGGCCATGACATTGCTTCATGAAGAATACAAGTTGTCAACTGAATGAGCCACAACGACAAACCTGTCTAACAGGCTTGTAAGAGATAAAAATATTTGCTCAATTAATACAGTTTTTTAATTTAAGAAGCAGATTTCAAAGTGGCAATGTATTCATATAATTTTAAGTACAAACACAAATCCATCATGTCAAATCCTCAATCATAAAAACAACCACAGTCATAATTAATTGTTTGGTGGTTTATTCTGTGTATACTTGAGATGGAAGAATACAAATACACAGGCCTAATCCACGTGATACGAGGACCACACAGCAGGAGTATTTTCAACGTTCATCTGAACAGTATGCATTTTGATTTCAAGCTACTTTGTTAAACGAGAAACTGAAATCTTCCTGTGAAGTTCAGATGTTCACGTGCCTACAGAATGTTGGTTTTATTCTTACACCGAAATTCTGCTGTCCCTTCCTATATGCTGAATAATGGAGAGGATGGGAAGGATTTATTACTGGAGTAAGGGGACTTATTGTTGCGTGGTAACAGGATTCAAAATGATGCAGCAAAATCTTGGTTACCCTGTGTCTAGAGCTATTACAAAATTCAAAAATTACAAGGACTAAGCACAAAGGATGAGACAGCAGGACTACTTTGTGAAAGGAGATGAAATGATAAGAAAGATGTAGTAAGTGAATTGTCTATTCTTGTTCTGTTTGCTGAAATGTTCAGCATGTTATTAAAACCAATGTTCTATCATAAAGCTGCAGACCTCAGTGTCACAGGATAGGAAATACCAAGAATGTAGATGGATTAGAAAGAAGATTAGGTAAATCCATGAAGGATAAGACTGTAGAGGACTATGAAATGTGATGTGGCCTCCTGCTCACTCACGTTGGCAGAAAGATGGGAGGGCAACTCTCTCTCTGTGTTTCTTACGTTCTCCCTTCAGACATCCACTATTTATCATTATCAAAGCCAGGATACTGTGCCAGACAGAGCTAGTAGAAAGCATTATTTTTCTTCTCATAACCACAGAAAGATTTTTGGAAGAAGACATTCGTTGTGATTAACCAGTACTTTTCCAAAAATTTAATTCAAGAGATCACTCCCTTGACAAACTGCACAACAGTACAAACACGGAGACAAGGAGATCTGCTGTCTTACTGAAACATAGAAGGGTGTAGACAAATGCTATACAAGTCTCCACAGACTGCAGTTTTGGACATTAGCATGATACAACAAACAGCAATCAATTACATCCTTTTACAGAGTTCTATGCACGGGCTATCCAAGTATCTTTCTTCACCATTCGTCATCTCTCACTGGAATTGTGGTTCCCTAAATCACCTTCACTCTGCAAATCACTAATTCTTCTTTACAAAGAGTCTCACGTGCCTCGTGAAATGATGGGAAAGGTATTACCAAAAACGTGTTTTAAGAGCTATGTCTTCCAGAGACCATCTACCACACCCGCTGAAATGAAACATGTGCTGCCTCTGTAAGAAGTCCAGATGCAGAACAGAGATTTAATACTGACCCACCAGCATCTGAATATGGTTATGAAGAGCCTCAAACACCTTCTGAACCTCTGATTCACATTAGGAAGAAATGCATTAGAGGTTGCAGAGGAAAAAATGGTATGACACATGATATGAACTTGGATGAATCTCTGCAGAGTAGGAGGAAAAGTTCAAAATTTAATGTTAACTTGAGCATCTACTTGTAAGCAATGCTGTTAGAAAAAGAAGAAAAGATAAAGTGATTTCACCAATGTGTCCCAGTACTTAAACACAGTCAACACGAGTTGTGCTTGTTTAATGGCTTATTCCTTAAAAAATACTGTATTTGGTTTAGTTCCCACTTCAGAGCTTTAAAAAAAACCTGAAAAGAGCTAAAACATAAAAATTTTACAGAAATTTTCATTAAAAAGTAGTATTTTCATCTGAAAGCTAGCTAGCACGCTAGTTTTTAGATATTCTGGTTTTGTGTTATTCACAGTTCAGGTACAAGTCATCACTACACTTGTATTCACAAGCACACCACTCAAGATAATGTAAAACCCCTCAGCATTACAAATTGAGCACTACATACACAAGCATAGCTGGTAACCCACCAAAGAAAACAGCATACAATCTTGCGCTAACGAAACACATATTAACTGGAATTAAGGAGTGATCTTTAATCCTAGTCACTATCTACAGGGTATGATTACTATATAGAAGCTCCTACAAGGCACTTGTCATAGTCTGAGAGAGTGTATTTTTAAACAAACATATGGAAATAAAACTAAAACACTAACAAAACCCTGTGGTTAGCACAAGACCCTGCAGAGTTATAAATCACAACAACGTCAGTGTAGTCATGCAGAATGATGTGGATGATTTGGATACAGAAGATCCATGTGACTCTTCAATGATTATCAAATGCAGCCTTACACAAAACTGTAACTCAGAAAAAGAAGTCTATCTCAGAGTGCAGTAGAAATTAGAAAAGGCTCTCAGATTTCAGCTAACAAACAATGTTAACTCCCAGCATGCCCCTGGCTCACATACTGGGGGGAATGAAAACATGAAAGTGGGTTTTTTTTCTTCTGGATGTTGCATTGATGATCTGCAATAAGAGTATCACTTGCAAGCTCCAAAACCTTAAAAGTAGCTGAAAAAACACCAGGCAATGTGGACAAGGGCCAAAATATGGTTGGAAGACTAAAGCAAGAGTCTTAAAAATCTTGACTGCTTAAACATTATTACATTTGAATTGAATGTAAGTATACACAGATACAGTACCCTACCAAAATGCACAGAATCCTAGAGACTCTAAATTTGCCACAGAATGGCTGAGGTGGACAGGGACCTCTGGAGGTCATTCATCTAACCCCCTAGAGTCACCTAGAGCAGGTTGCCCAAGACCAGGTCCAGGTAGCTGGAGGCTTTCCAAGGCTGGAGATTCCACAACCTCTCTGGTCAACAAATAAGATGCTATACTATACAGGCTATAATGTTTTGCATGTCTCTATACAAGTAGAAATGTGTATGTACTTTGAATTAATTTTGAAATGTAAAGTACTTACAAAAGTTATTTGCCAGAATGACAGCACCTGAAAACAAAGGTTTCATCTAGACAAAAGAGAAATACTAAGAACAATAATTCAGTTTTCCATATTTGAATTTGCCTTTCTAGATTTATCTTGATCTGAAAAGACTGTTATTTTTTTAAAAAGCTGTGAAAGTGTTACAAGTTCAGACCTTATTCTTATTAAAAATTCTTTGGCTTTCCACTGACTGTGTTTTCCACACCAGATATGCACAAACTGGCTTACTAGAAGCTAGACTTGAGATCACAAATAATTTCTGACATACCACCAAAGCACTGCCAATTGGGAATAGCCAATTCAATCAGTGTTAATTTCTGCTCTGTTTGAATCTGACCCTGGAGGGGAAGGCTTTTGCAATCAGTTACCTAATTCACTGAGACTATGCTGCAATTTTTATATTCTAAAATATTTCAAAGAAGTTGTTGTTTATATTGGGTTAAAAAAAAACCTGATCTAATTCCTCCTTGGTATTTTTCAGAAGAATGTCATCAGCATACAAAACTTAAAACCCATGGTGACTATGTTTCTTGCAGTCTTAAAATTCTTTTCTCTTGTGACATTGTTCAGATTTTTTATCCTCTCCCAACATACCATGCTCCTCTCTGAGAAACAAGGAAAACACAAAACCAAGGATCATCTTCAGAATCTTGAACTATTGCTCACCTGTGCTTTTGCCAATTTCTTTTCCAACAGGTCACGCTCCCTTTCTGTTTGCTGTAGTCGTTTATTAAGCTCCACTATGTCTCCCTTTAATGAAGCCAGGGCTGCTAAATGAAGCTAGAAGACAAAATGAAAGAAACAAATTAACCATTTCACAAGTCGGGTAGCAGTAGCATTTGAAAGAAGATACAGGATTATACAGCAACTACAATATCTGTGGATTTCTGCAGTAGTTAATAGGAACGTTAGCATAACAAAAGTCTGAAAGAAATCCACATACAACTAAATCCTTCTTACATGGAATGCTCCTCTCCACATAGCACACACATTCCTTCATCAGAAAACACAAAGTATAATTCAGCTAAGTTAGTTCTAGTGTTCGTGTAATAGGAAGTCGCTTGACTCTTGTATTAACCAGTAACTCAAATTTGTATTATAGAAGAAGGTGTGCCATGTTCTAATGCCTTCAGACTTATAAAGGTTATGAGGTTGGTGAAGAGAATAACTCCACGCATAGGATTCTGTTCTATTTCGCAACTAAGGATTACTCCACATTAAGCTACTTCTCTTTAGCTGTTCTCCTCAGTCCCACTCAGTGAGTTTCAATGATTCTAATCTCCTGAAGCCACATACGAACAACCTGAACTGTTTTTCTTCCTGCAGTAGATTGTCTTGATGAAAGATACATTCTAAATTTAACTGACACCATGTGAAAATATATAGCAGACTGGATACCTAACAATCTAAATTACATTACCTACATAACTTAGAAATAAAGAAAAATTCTTAAAAGTAATCTTATACTTGTAATTCATTCACACTCCCTTTCAGCCCTTAAATATCCCACTCATCATTACACTCAAGACATCAGTTAGAATCCAACACTCAGTATTGACAACTACATCCAAGAAGTTCAGGAGGAAAACTAGACACTAATACTGAAGTCTTTCTTTGTAGTAATACAGCAACAACTGCAAGTTATAGTGGATGAGAAAAAGTGACTTTACACACTGGATCAAGTAACACAGCAAATACTGGTCTGCTGCCAAGATTCAGACTGAAACACAAACCCTGTTTCTAGTCCTCCAGCCAGTTTCAGTCTTTCACTCTGACACTTTACTGGGTGGGTCACCTTTAAGCTATTTCTTTTGTTCTATCTCCAGTCAATCTGATAATGAGTCCTATTTTGATATTAGTTTTACCTTTACAATACTGGAAGCCAACAAAACTATAGGTGTTTTCATATATTGATGTCTGAAAGTAACTGTATGACAGCAGAGAGACTAGACCATTTAGCAACAGCTCTTTCATATACAGTATTCCCATTGTTATAGAAAACACGATCTACAGCCTCAAGACAGAAAACAGAATTTTATAAATGCTTTTAGATGTGAACTCTGCAGTTTTAAATGCAGTGGAACTAGTTATGCTAGAAGGTGTGGATATCTTAATTTGTGAGTTTGGTTGAAAGCATTTTTGTTATGTCAACTACAAAAACATCTTACGCAGGTGCAGTTATTCATTTCAGCACAAATACACACATACACAATTTTATGTTGCAGTAGGTTTAAGATTCTTGAGGCAACCTCATTTTTGTAGTTGGAAAAACCCAGTAATTCAGGCCTGCTATTGGCATATGCCACATAGCTTCTTTCAACTGTGTATGCAGAAATCTCTAATAACCTATCTTTTAAGTATTCTTAGTCTTCGGCACAAGGCCTTCCTTACTACCACAGGAAACTATGCACAGGTTTTACAGAGTGGAGAAACAAGAACTAGCCTAACTGCACCAATCTGTTCATAATTGATTTGCAATTTTCAGGCAAGCTGGTGAATTTATAACCCACTGTTTCATTTTATTCTCTTAACAGAGGGGAAGTGTTGCAATGAAGCTCACCAGTCTGCTCATCAGATCTTGCACCACAGCTTTCAAATAATACAGGGAAGAAATGTAGACAATTCTCCAAATTGAATAAAACAATGCTACACAGTCAAGTAAGCATCATTCCCTTTCATGCACTGTTTTAATTAAATGTATGGACATTAATGTCCATACACATGGCACTGTAACATAAAAGGATGCCATTAATCTAAAAATCTCAATGAAAACCAACTTGTTTTCTGAACATGAGAACTAGCAAGGCAGATTTCCTATGAATTTTTCTTTGTCCTCTCCCTGTTAGCAACTGAATGGTTGCTTTGGACAAAGTTTATAAATTAAGCCCTCCCATTGAGTCACAAGGTTCAGAAAGGACCCTCTAGCTTTCTAAACTCCTCCTCAGAGAGGAGCACAGGGGCAATTGAGTCCAATCCTAGTCCCAGACTTGGTCAGCATTTTACATATGCAGGATTATATAGGTGTAATTAAATCTTTATATGACTTTGTCCTGCAGGACTAAGGATGGCAAGCCAAACATATTTGCATAAATAAATGAATTATTATTTATATTGACCAAAAAACAGTAAAGAAGAAGGAAAAAAGGCATTAATCAGAATTATTTACTACACAGAAAAAACAGTTATTGCTTACCAATATACGGCACAATTGATTTGAAGCATTACTAAAGGAGCAATGTTAAAACTAGAAAATAATTATTAAGTAGTGGTTGGTATCACTCATCTACACTAACAACCACAGGAGAATCTTTCTCTCAGCCTCACAGGATAACTTTGGGGAGCATCCCTACCCAAGGGAGGAATATCCACACACCTAGGATAGGTGCACTAGAAGTTCCTATTATTGAGAAGTGGGACTGGCCTTTTATAGTATAAACTGATTGACTGTCAGTAAAATACAGGCTAGATGTGCCAGCTCAACAGTCTCATCTCCACAGCTTTAGGTAAGTTATCAGTGTTATCACTTGCTGATTACTTTGTTTGCCACAGAACAACGACTTTCGGTATCCTCCAGACCTTCAACTTTGGGATTGTGGAGTTAGGCTGGTTCAGGCATTCTTCAACACCAAAACCAGCTAACGATCCCTGATAACATTCACAGAGGGGCAAAGTCTGAGCTGTTAACCCCTGCCTAGGCAGAGCATCCTGCTACACTTCCCACACTGCAGGCAGCTCAGCTCTGCTTCATGTCCCACAGCACACCACAAACTGGGTAAGAAACAGCATGAATTGTGCCTAGTTTTACTGCAACACTGCTGCCTGGCCTTGCAGCTCCTGCCAAACAAGGGTATCCAATACGTGAGTTACACCAGCCTCCTCATTCAATATAGTCTCTCTTCACCAAGTAACCAAGTTTCTTTACTAATTATAAGGAAAGTGTGCTGGATCTTCTACTCCTTAAAATTATCCTTTCCTTTCACAAATTGGACCAGTCCAATCTCCAAGTATTAACACAATAATAAAAAAGGAAATTACTGAAAGAGCAGACTAGACAACAGAAAGTTATCACACACAGAGGAAGGCTGCTTGGGAAGACAGTTTCATGTATGTACCCTGTGCACACAGTAGTAAGTCACATACAAGTGGTGCCTCCAGCTCCAGCTACTACTGCAACACATAATAAAGTTAACACAGCTAATGTAGCTGTGAATTTTTGGCAGAGCCGAGATCTCCTCCCCAAGTCCTTAAAAAAGGTGTTACAAAGTATTTCTGTATCTTCTTCTAGGGTCTGTGCATTCCCTCAGACCATGCTTCCCAGTATGTTTGTATAGCACACAGCCATGTGGGAACTAAAACAGAGATCTTTGGATATTGCTGTAACATAAACAAGGAAACACCTGAACAAAGACTAACAGTCAACAAAAGTGTCATCCTGGGGAAAAAAAGCTCATATGTAGAACTGCAATTTAATAATACAATATTTAAGTTGGAAAGATTCCATTTAAAAATCTCAACTGGAAGGCAGCACGACAGTCACAGCTGTAACTGCAGCACTGAATCATTATGGGATATAACAACTGAGAGAGAGGAAAACAGAGGTAACCATACAGCATACTGATTTTTTTTTTCTCCCATTAGCATAAAGCAATATACAAGTCAGTTACTATCACCAATGTTGATAACAGACATTTAAAGTTCAAGGTGGGCTGCCTCTTAATGACACAAGATTAAGAAACAGGTGAAAAACCCAGTAGCTTATAAAAATCAATACAGAAAACACCAAGATTTCTGTTTGTATAATATATTGGTCTGAATCTTTAACAGCTCCTGCAGAAAACTACTTTGTATAGAGAAAATCGTTCATTGACAAAGACTGTATTGTTCATAAACTTTACCCTGATCCAATACAACTACTGTTGAATTCCACTAGGAAAAAATCCACTAAGTGATGCTGATGCACTCAAACTGTCCCACAGGACAGGCAAGGTCAAGACATGCAATCAGACAAGTCAACCAACTCGCTTCTTTACCACCATCCAAGGAAATAAGAATTCCTTCAGAAAACAAATCAGGTATGTCATATTAATATAAAATGCATCGCCTACCTTAACTTAGAAGCAGCTACAATTTCTATCAAATTTTCCACAAGGGCAATAGTAAGTTCTTTACTGAAACATATATGTACTGCATTTTTTATCCAGTACTTTCCTGCCAAGTTATTAGATGCTAAATACAACAACTAATATTTATTAGAATACATTATTATTAACATATCAAACAGTGCATAGCATGTTGTCTTTAAAATGCAAAGCACTGTACAGTTAAGTTTTGAAAGATACAATAATTAAAAAAAGAAATAGCACAAGCTGAGGAAAAGCAACCTCCTGATCTCTCTTCCAGCCTCCTTTATGACTGCAGTCTCTCCCCCATTATAGCTGCTTCTACAAAGATCTCATACAACAGAGTACACATGATTTAGTGATGTATATTTTTTACAAAACTTTAAACACACTTTTTGGTGCTGGGCTTTGTGAAATATTGTGTGGGTACAATTAAAGCCAGTATTTGCTAGCAGTCATGTTTCTCAAAAATTTTGTGGTGAAAAGAATATAAAAGCCAATGGGATAGTAAAATGAAGTAAATGTCAAGGAAGCAGGGCACTACTGACATTTTTGTAGTCCATAGTGCTGGAAGTGTTCTAAGGCCATGAACAAAGTAAGAGGAAGATGTTAAAGGTAATGAAGGAGGGTGCTGGAAAAAATTACAGGTTAAGGTTAAAGCACTGCAGAGCAGGACAGTTACTCTTACACAGCATTTTTCCCTGCCATCATGAACGGTGACCTTCATCACTAAGTTTGATCCACGCTTTTCTCTCTGTCAGCCTGGAAGTAGATTAACTAAACCATATCGCTAAGACCACTTGTACTCACTGCATATGTTTGTTATTTTCAACAGAGAAATCAAAAAAAGGACATGAGCACATTCTTCTCTGTGAAATTAAAGAAAGCTACTATTTTTCCTCTTGTTTCCTGGCTTCCTTGAGTACAGTAGTGCTATATATCATCTTGGGAACAGATGTTCAGAAACGTAGCCTCTCAAATAGCAAGGGAGCCATAAAAGCATCAAGACCATGGTAAGGAGATACTAACCTGTATATCAATACAAAGCAGCCGAACACCAAAAAGACCAATTTATTTGTTCTGTGTGACTGATCAGTAAATCACGGAAGAAGGCTCAGAGGAGATGGGCCAGGGAGATGTGCCCATGAAGCTCACAGAATAATGCAGGGTTTTATTGATCACAACTGTTGCAAAGAAGCTGACTTGATCTGAACACCAAGAGGACCTGATAGTAGTTTCTTCCTGTGTTAATTAAAAGAGTGTGAAAGTCTCTCTGAGCTAGCCAGACCAACAAGGGGGAGGTGTATCTGTGGCTCAGCACAATTATGTACAAAACCCAGAAAACTAGCAAAATAATTTCAAAGAGAGCAATTGGCTTAATCAGGATTCAACCTATTTATGCCTTCCTAGCTAGACTGGGGACTCCCAGCATTGTCGCAGAGAGCGCATTATAGAGACTGGCAACAGTTATCACCTGTGATTGAACTGTGTATTACAATTGATATATCCTGCCACATCAAGAGTTGTACAGCGTTTTCAGTATGTTTTGTCTCACTCTGCTAAATCAAAAATCCATATAACACCAACTGCCTTCAGCAGGTAAATCTGATGTTAAACATGACACTCTCCACTTGTGGGATATCTAAAAGAACCTGCTCAGAGAGTACTCAGCTTTGAGATCTTGTCCTTCTTTTTGTTTCCCATTTGCATTTCACATGGTTTAGTGCAAAAAGCCCACAACACACGTGCTCTGATTCCCCGTGGGAGAGGCAGCACCTGGCAGGGCTTAAGCACCTGGGGGAGCGGTGTAATTCCTCTGGGAGTTCTTAAAAGGACCCCAGGAGTACAGTCGGAGCCGAAATACCTCAGACTGAGCTGAGAGACTTCTGCTTCCTGTGCTTTGGAACTTCAGGGGAGTTTCTCTCCCGTGAAAAGCTAAGTTTGTGAGCCACGTGCTCTGATTGCCTGTGGGAGGGGCAGCACCTGGCAGGGCTTAAGCACCTGGGGGAGGGGTGTAATTCCTCTGGGAGTTCTTAAAAGGACCCCAGGAGTACAGTCGGAGCTGAAATACCTCAGACTGAACTGAGAGATTTCCAGGAGGTTCCTCCAGTGCACTGATAATAACTTCTTGATGCAAATGGTGGATGAGCCCACTAGGAGGGGAGTGCTTCTGGACCTGATACTCACTAACAAGGAGGGTCTGGTTGAAAAGGTAGAGGTTGAGGACAACCTTGGCTGCAGTGACCACGAGATGGTAGAATTCAGGATCTTGTGTGGTAGGAACAGGATACCTACTAGGACCACAACCCTAGACTTCAATAGGGCCAACTTGGATCTTTTCAAGAAATTGCTAGGGGAAATCTCATGGGACAGGGTACTAGAAGATAAAGGGGCCCATTAGAGTTGGTTAACGTTCAAGGACCACTTCTTCCAAACTCAAGATCAGAGCATCCCAACATGTAGAAAAATCATGGAAGCGAGCCAGGAGACCATCATGGTTAAGTAGTTAACTGCTGGGCAAGCTGAAGTGGAAGAAGAGAGTGTACAGTTGATGAAAGGAGGGGCTGACTACATGGGAAGAGTGCAAGACTGTTGTCAGAGGATGTAGGGAGGCAACTACGAAAGCTAAGGCCTCTCTGGAATTAAACCTTGCAAGGGAGGTCAAGGACAATAAGACGGGGTTCTTCAAATACATTGCCAAAAAAAAGAATACTAGAGGCAATGTAGGCCCCTGCAGAATGAGGGGGGTGCCTTGGTGACAGAAGATACAAAGAAGGTGGAGTTACTGAATGCCTTCTTTATCTCTGTCTATACTCTTAGAAACTGTGCTCAGGAGCCTAAGACCCCTGAGCCCCCACATGATGTTAGGATACTCAGGAGTTTTCCTTGGTTGAGGAGGACTGGGTTATGGAGCACGTAAGCCATCTGGACATCCATAAATCCATGGGACCTGATGGGATGCACCTGCAGGTNATAGGATCTGATGGGATGCACCCGCGGGTGTTGAGGGAGCTGCTGGAAATCATTGCCAGGTCCCTCTCCATCATCTTTACTAAGTCCTGGGGAACAGGAGAGGTGCCTGGGGATTGGAGGAAGGCAAATGTCACTCCAGTCTTCAAAAAGGGCAAGAAGGAGGAGTCGGGTAGCTGTATACTGGTCAGCCTCATCTCCATCCTTGGAAAGGTAATGGAACACTTTATCCTTGACTCTTATCTCTAGGCATATCAAGGAGAAGGGCGTAATTAGGAGCAGTCAGCATGGGTTTCCCAAGGGGAAGTCATGTTTGACCAACCTGATAGCCTTTGATGAGGACATAAGTGAGTGGATAGATGAGGGCAGTGTAGTGGATGTGGTTTATCATGATTTCAGTAAAGCGTTTGACACTATCTCCCACAGCATCCTTGCAGCTAAACTGAGGAAGTGTGNGTGGAAAGATGAGGCTAGGGCAGTGGATGTGGTTTATCTTGATTTCAGTAAAGCGTTTGACACTGTCTCCCACAGCATCCTTGAGGCTAAACTGAGGAAGTGTTGTCTGGCTGATTAGGTAGTGAGGTGGACTGTGGTTGCAGGACAGAAGTCAGAGAGTTGTGGTCACTGGGATGGAGTCTAGTTGGAGGCCTGTGTCTAGTGGAGTGCCTCAGGGGTCAGTACT
>VWZX01007462.1:0-102701 GCA_013399015.1 Galbula dea
AAGTTTTCAAAGTCAGTATTTTTAACATTTTTCCTTTATGAAATCTCAGCTGTTTGCTGGTAGCTAGCCTTCTTCAGGCCATTTGCGAATATTCCTGCTTGCTGCTTCTCCCTAGCCTCTTACTAGAGAAAAAAGTGGAAGGACTGCGGGACTCTTTCCAGTTTTTCCTTGTCTTTCTTGAACTTGGGAGCCCAGAACTGGACCCAGGACTCCAGCTGTGGCCTGACAAGGGCACAGTAGAGAGGGAGGAGAACTTCCTTTAACCTGCTGGTCACACTTCACCCACCCGAAGAGACCACTGGCCTTCTTGGCCACATTGCTGACTGATGGTGAACTTGTTGTCCAATAGCACTCCCAAGTCCTACTCTGTGGAACTGCTTTCCAGCACGCCAAGCCCTAAGCAGTACTGCTCCATGGGGTTATTCCTCCGTAGGTGCAGGACACTACACATGCCCTTATTGAACTTCATTAGGTTTGTCAGTACTTACCTCAAGACCAATCTATCTTCATGGTTTTGTCAGTGAGGATTTGGCACTTGAAAAAAGCCTGTTGGATTGGTCTGCTGTGTTGTAGGCTACTCAAAACAACTGGGTGATTGTTGACCTGATGGGTTCCTGCCTCCATGTTCCACCAGGTAAAGCATTTAACGCAAGCTTGGCTGTTGGTCACATCCTGCTGTTTATCTGCTGCAGGCAAGCAGCAGCCCTTGGGCTTTCAGAGCTTCAGCCTCTCCCCACACTGGTGATAAGTAACTCCTCGAGTCCTTTCTGCCAATTGTTCTTGGCAAAGGGAATGGGGAAGACTATTGTTGTTGCTGGCTGTTATCTCTGCCTCTGACTTTGCTTGGCCCAGGTGCAAATCCATCTTCTGGTGTGGAAACAAGCTGCTGGACTCTGGATGAGTCAATTCATTAATAAACAAAGAGTTACAAAGGAAATAGGAATCAGCCTTAAGAAAATAAATGCATGAAAAGTTTATTGGATGCTGGGGTGTTTGTCCTCCTCTGCATGACACTGCTTTATCTTGAGCCCCAGCCTTCCTATCATAAATTGGGGAAGTTAGGAGTTTATCAAGTTTTAATCAGCCTCAAAGTTGATGTACTGCTTACATAGCATGGAAGGTATTTGCTGTGTTGTGACTGCTGAAGGTTGGTTATTTTTAATTGTTAATTTAGATCTGTTTCTCCACTTCTCTACCTTCTCTTCTTTGTGGAGTATGCCAACACTAACTGGAAACCCTTCCATCACTGGCCACTTACTTTCACAGAATAACAGAAAGGTTGAGATTGGAAGGCATCACCAGAGGTTATTTAGTCCACCCTCCCTGCTTTAGCAAGGTCACCTAGAAGCACATCATTCAGGATGTATCCTGAAAGTTATTTAATATCTCTGGAGAAGAAGTCTTCACAACCCCTCCGGGAAGCCTGGTCCAGCGCTCTGGCAACCTCACAGGAAAGTTCTTCCTCATGTTTAGGTGGAACTTCCTGAGTTCCAGTTTCTGCGCATTGCCCCTTGACCTATTGCTTGACATCATCAAGAAGAGCCTGGCTCCATCCTCTTGACACCCTCCTTTCAGATACTTCTATCCATTGATAAGGTCCTCTCTCAGCTTCCTCCTCTCCATGCTAACCAAGCCCAGCTCCCTCAGCCTTTCCTCAGAAGGGAGATGCTCCTTTTGAGAAAGAAATTTTTCCTAATATCCAACCTAAACCTCTCCTGGCACAACTTCGGGTTGCTTCCTCTTGTCTTATTGCTTGTTCCTTGGGAGAAGGGACCAACCCCCACCTCACTCCAACCTCCTTTCAAGGAGTTGTGGAGAGCAAGGTGGTCTCCCCTGAGCCTCCTCTTCTCCAGGCTAACCAACCCCAGCTCCCTCAGCTGCTCCACACAACACTTGTTCTCTGGACCCTTCACCAGCTTTATTGCCCTTCTTTGGAAACACTCCAGCACCTCAATGTCCTTCTTGCAGTAAGGGGCCCAAAACTGAACCCAGTATTTGAGATACAGCCTCACCAGTGCTGAGTACAGGAGAACAATGACTTGTCACAGTCCTGCTGGCCACACTAGAGCTCATCCAATCTAACATCACTCGAAGAGGCCACAGACATGATGTCCACTTTCTCAGCTGAACCACTGACACGGTGATAGAGGTGAATGGTCATTGCTGGAAGCCTACGTGTCCTAGAGGAGCTGGTCTCCTGTGAGTCCGAATGCAGCTGCTCTACCCAGTGCCAAAGGTTTATGAAATGCAAAAACCAAGTCATAAAAAACCCCCCCAAAAAGTGAGGAAAAAACCCAACAAGTACCAGAAGTTTCCAGTTCTCCCAGGTGTAATTACAGAAAACAACAACAAAAATAAGGTGGCTTCTGGCAGTTTTGGTGTTCTGAGGTGTTTACTGTTCCAAGTCTTGACTGCGGTAACGTGTAGGACGCATAAACGGTGCAGTTGGGGCACGAAACCTGCTAATTGGGGAAAGTCTTTCCGAGCATCCGGCCACCACCTGACAACTCTGCAGCCCCCAGAAAGTCTAGATTTGTTTCCATTTTTATGTTATTATTTTAAGTGCTGGCTCGATGGCCAACCTAAAAATTAAAGAATACAAATTGGGGAGGCAAAAGAAGGGTCTTTTTCTGAGTATGTATTAGCTTTCATCACTTCTCTGTTTATAACATTTAATATCAAGAATTATAGGAAAATAATCAACCTGCAGATGCCTTATCTATCCGTGTAGTAGCACTAGCCCCACAGCTTTGGTTTTAGCCTTTTCCTTACTTCCACTGAAGTTATATAAATCCCAGGAGCAAGATATTGCACTTAATAGAAAACAGTAAGATATTCAGGAAAAAAACATCCACAACACCCCCCAAGCCCCTACTAAACCTTGGATGCACAGTAGAGATACCTGTTGGAAAGAAGCATTTGATAAGACTTTCTCCCTTTCAATCTTATAGAAAATAATTTTTGAGCCTTCATGACTCAATTATTTGCACTTTAAGAGGTGATAATCCTGTTGCCTATAGACAATAAAGATAATAAATAAAAATATATAAAGATAATAAATTCCACTTTCTCTAATAAATTCCAAATTTTTAAAGCAAAAATAGATTGTTTAAGGTTTCCAGATCATATGTCCTGCAATCTGTTTTTGTTTTCAGTCAAGCTGACACTTGAGTCTTCTACCCTAATCTTTAGTTGTTTAGGACTCAGCTCCATTTCTTTTGATCAAAGAGCTTAGCAAAATACCAATATAGTTATTATTGAATCCCAAGGCATAGGAATGACTCTCAGTTGGTTTCACCCAACTCTGTGGGTCTGTTTTATTTCCCCTTTCTTCTTTATGATGCTGTTAATGGAGGGAGAGTCTGATTCTCAGCCCAGGTTTTACCTAATAATCCTTCATGCACATCTAATTGCACAGGGCCATGAACACTTGGGGTATTATATAGGTCAACCACATCCTTCTAACTGTGCAAGGTGGTAACTGAAATTATGTTCCACGTTGTAAATTATTTGACCTTTCAGTGAAACATCTGTTACAGGCTTAATGGCTGCTGAAGGTGGTTTAATAATAAAAATAATTTACTACCATAACAGAAATAGTTTACTGCCTTTTACTCCTTTAACTCATCAACAAGATGAAACAAAGCCAGAGACAGTAACTGGGAAAAACAGAGCATTGAGTCCTACATCAGCCCGGAATCTCAGCAGCAGCAGCCTGGAATGAGGCCATTTGAGAAGGATGGAGGGTGAAACCTGCTGGGCTCCACCAAAACAACCATGGAAACTCTTAGCACATCACCTCTTTACCATGAGCAAGAGTTTAGAAAGCAAAATGAAATGAAGAAATTCTATACCCCTATTTCTGCATCCAGATAGGAAAAGAAAGATCTATTTAGCACTAATTATTAATTTTTTTTTGTTCATATAAAAGCCACTGTGCCATCAAGGTCACTCCCAAAGGAATCTCAGGATGTGATTTGTTATATTTAGACCTAACAGAAAACTTTTAATTCCCCAACTCTGCAACCTCTCTGGGCAGCCTGGGCCAGTGTTCACCCTGAAAGTAAAGAAGTTTTTCCAGGTATAATGAGGAATAAAAATCCATTATTATTATTACTACTACTATACTTTTTACTTTATTATACTTTCCTATCTCTAAAGAAGTTTGCTTCAAGGCACTTTGCTGTTGGTTCCTGCTTCTCCTACTTGTCATTCATGCCAGAGCTGCCGAAAGGCCATTAAGAAAGAAGCTCTGCCTGCCACCAGCCAGAGGAGGATGTAAAAGCACTTCAGTGTTCCAGCTCAGAAGAAAAACACTTTGTCAGAGCCAGGTCCCCCCCTCCCAGCAGTGCCAAGTGTGCAGTAATTTATTACCTCTGGCTGTCTGCATCCAAGCAAAGGGAACTGGAATGTCATCCCTTCATTCAGAACACCAGCTCACAGAATTATTTTTTCCGGATTCCTGGGAAGTTGAAATATTTGAGAAGAATATCAGGAACTGTGGTGGTAGCCTGTTTGGGGAGTAGATAATTGCCTTCCAGCTCAATTCTCTGAGGAAATGATGTGAGTGTCGCATTGTTCCTGGACGGGGGCAGGGATGGTTTTAATGACACACACACACATATACATATTTTGAAAAGAAACAAAACACAACCAAAAGCTGCAGCCTAAGCCACTGCACTGAACCAGACTTGCTGGATCTGGTGCAGATAAGAGGTTGGCCCAGACAACGTGTCCACATTTCACAGAGCTCAGAGCATTCTTTAGAAGGGATGTAAGCAACACTTGGTGTTGAAGGAAAAAAAAAATCTAAAAGAAATCTAAAACAAAAGGCTTTATGATGTGGGAGTAAGAAGCTCATTATGTTAAGTGATATCAAGCATGACCAGAAAAGGCCCTTGGGAGAAATTACTTTTTATTGGATTCTGTGGGATAAACTAGCCTGGGAACTTGAAAGCACAGGGAAGGTGTACATGGAAGTCACATCATATATGAAGAATAAATTTCTTACCGTGTGAAAATCATTTGGAAATAGCTTTCAGCTAAAGTTTCTCTTTATGGCAGCTGCTTCAAAGGGAGCACATTGAGGCAGTGACCTACAGTAGCTCATACAATAGCTGCTGGATAACTTCCTTGCAGAGGCATGTGGGCTTAGTCCAGTTCTGTGGAGGGAGAGGAGAACCTCCCTCGACCTGCTGGTCACACGCTTCTTCACGCACCCCAGGAGTCCATCAGCCTTCTTGGCCATGAGGACACTTTGCTGGCTCACAGTGAACTGTTGTCTATCAGCACCCCCAGGCCCTCCTCTGCAGAGCTGCTTTCCAGCAGGTAAACCCCTAACCTGTCCTGGGCCATGGGGATAACCCAGTGCAGGACTCTACATTTGCCCTTAATGAACTTTATTAGGGTCCTCTCCACCCAACTCTCAGCCTGTCCAGGTCTAAGGAAGATGGGAGTACAGCTGCTGCACGAGGATTTTCATGAATAACACAACCTTCATAAAGAGTTTAGACATGAGATTATTCAGAAATTCCACATAATATCAACATTTAAAAGAGAAGGGAGAACTCAAACACACTTCAATCTCTTCTGGAGCAATTAACAAAGGGAGTTTTTTTTAAGAGTCAGAAGAAATCTTTTAGAAATACATTACTCCACGTGTATGTACCTTGGAGTACTGAAGAGTTTATAATATTGTGTGCAGTACCTTTGCAGTTTTATAGGCAGGAATAAGAAGAGTAGATACAAATGTGCTCCAGACAATGGTGAGCACTAGAAAGAAGGAGGGCTCATGGAAGACCTGCTAGGGCTTGAAGCTGTAGCTTTGAAAACCTTACTCAAATTTGTGCTTCCTACCTAGGAACATAGTAGAGCTATCCACCTTGGCTTCAGATAACTATCAGTTCCTGTGCGGGTCAGATTCATATTTAACATCGTTTTATAGATGGTGAAGCAAAAGCTGACTCCTTCTATATGACCTTTCAAGACAGTTGCACTGAAGGATGGAGAATACTGCATTTTAAAGCTGTCATTTAAAAGAAAACCTTACATTCCCTCAGCCTTCTCCATTAGTGACTCAATGGATGGCTACAAGGAGACCTGCCACTGAGTATCATTGTTGTTCTAACAGACATTGCATTTAACTTGATGTAATGGGATTTAGTGAGAACCAAATCACTATTTATGGCTTTCACTTGTTACTCATGACTAACATTTTGAGCTGGACATAATCTATAAATTTATCCAGCACTTCATGCCATACAGTCCTTATATTCTGTAATCTGGAGGAAAACAACCTTTTTTCTTGCTACAGCAAGTGCTACACGATGTGGATAAGAATTCTTAGCTGTCTTTTAGAGTTTATTGTACAGTAACTTTGCAAGCTTGGTGGGGTAGTGCCTAGCCAGTGATCTCCCAAACTAGGATATGCAAAACTGCCTCCTGCTATCGGGTGCTCTAGAAGATGCACAGCGCTGCTCAGTAGGGAAATTTAGTTCTGGATTGCTGGAGGTCATAGCAAGTCCTTTATGAGGGGACCCAAGTTTGTTCTTTCCAGATGTTTTGAGCTCTCCTTAAATAAACTCTGGTTCCTGAAAATCTCCTCTCCAGATGGCTCTAAATATGCTCCAATATTTACTATGTCACCTAGAGAGCTTCTAAGCTGAATTACATAAATAGGAAATACTGTGGGAGATTTAGATTAGATGTTCAGAAGAAATTCTTTACTCAGAGGGTGGTGAACCACTGCAATAGGCTGCCTAGAGAAGCTGTGGATGTCCCACCCCTGGCAGTGTTCAAGGCCAGGTCGGATGAGGCCTTCAGCCACCTGGTCTAGTGGATGGCATCCCTGCCCATGGCGGGTGGGTTGGACTAGATAGTCTCCAGAGGTCCCTTCCAACCCCTACACTGCAAGGATTCTAGTATTCCTGCAGGTTCTGCTGTGTCATGACACAGAGACCACAAGCTAGACCAACAGCACTGAGCATACTGCATCACTACTGCTGTGAGAAGTTAATTTAATTATAAACAATGAAATAATTGGCCTGTTTAAAAGTGCATGGTATGATAATTTTATTCACAGATTATTATTTTTTTTTTGGAATTCCCCATTTCTTTATTATGCCACAATCTCAACCAAAATGAATTGACTTTTGCCTCAGACCTTCAGAAAACCTGATCCACTTAACTGACCAGCAGTGCAGAAATGCAGCTCCTAAAGGTTTGCATCTCTGACATTGAGTCTAATTTCAAATTATAATTAATCTTAATTAGAAAACAGAAGTACTGCAGACAGCACTCTTCAGATCAGCAGACATCACACAAAGAAACTTAAGAGTGACTTGCAAGTTTTTTTTGAGGAATAACGGGGCAAAATGCTGCTGCTAAGTAGTGGCATTTTTTAATTTAAAAGCATGTGGACTTGTACTGATACAAGACACTGTTTTATGACTGAGCATAAGCACTGTCATTCCACTCCTGAACTAAAGTCAGGCTTTCAAACTCTCCTTCTCAGGCTTGCACTGACACCTGCTGAGGAACACTAGAACATCTCAACATCCACAGCCTTCAGACAAGGGAAGCTTTCCAACTCAAGAGTGATTCAATGACGATTCAATTCTATGATTTAGTTCATTAGCTGATTATGCCACGTGGTTGCTATTTAATTTGACTACTAAAAAAACCCCCCACAGTTTTTGAGGGAAGATTTAAGAGCCATAAATTAAAATATAAAGAAGATGCAGTTCCAGCTGTAATTATGGAATTTTTCTATTAAAAGTATTATCTAGTGCCAGCATAGAAAGAAGCAGAGTAAGAGCAAAGAAATCAGCTTTCTCCCTCCTTCCTAAGATTAAAAAAATAAAAGAAGTGATATAAAACATTCCAAGGAGGTTAGATAGGCTCATTGTTAAAACAAGACAGTTAAAATCAAAACAAACCCTTAAGGATTTCTTCAGTTCCTCTGACTCCTAAATACAGCAGCAGCTTTCATACAGCAGGTCTAGGAAGATACCAACTTCTTGCTATCTACTCATTAGACTAGAAAGACTAAGGAAATATTCCAGCGGTTACCTGACATCCAAACACACTCCCAGGTACAAAGAAGAGTTAAACCCATGGTTCAGTATAACAGTACCAAGAGTTCAGCAAAAACTTCTAGGCATTATGTGGCACAGAGATGGACTGCACAACTCACCTGTTGGACTAGAAGTTAACTGGAGCTTTCAGGAGGACCACTTCCAGCTCCTGATGGAATCCAACACAGATTGGAACACATGGATCGGGATTGAAGGCAGAACAGGCAAGAGTCCTCCTCAGACACTGGCAATGGAAGAACCTCATGGTTCCTCAGCTTTATCCTATGACATCCATGGGATGGAATTCCTCGTTGGTCAGTTCAGGGTCACCCTTCCTGTCCTCTCCTCCCCACAGGTGCCACCTCTGACTTACTTCACCCCAATGTGGGACACAAGATTTAGCAGTGATCTTGGTCTGCACTGGAGCAACTTTAAGGCAGAGCCTTTCTGCAGCCCAAGCCTTGGCAGTAACTCTCCCCATGGAGTTCTCCCTGCTAGAAGCAGATACTGTCTGGGAGAACATGCCGGGAACTGCAGAAAGTGCATCCCTGAGAAGGGACTGAGCTGGAAAGAGAAATTCCTGAACAGAATTAGTTCTGTTCTAGCTCAAACCAGGACAACCAGAAGTGAAAAACAAACTCCTATTAACAGAGTTAATAAATTCTCGAGATTTTTTTACACTACAAAAATTCAGTCACATCAATATTGCAATTATAAAACACTTCCTTCATGCATCAATTACATAAAAATGTTTAATCTACACTAAAATGCTAGAGACTACTGAACAACAAAAATTTGAATTTTACGAAGAAATTCACACTGTGAACTATTGTGTCCAGACAGACTCAGAGGTCTTTCCCCCAGGCAGCTTTCCAGCCACTCTGCCCCAAGCCTGTCCTCCAGGGCACAGTCTACAATTCACACAAGCTAGGTCTTGGCAACGTTGGCTCATCTCCGCTGCATCCGGACATAGACTAAACATAGTCCTCACAATGAATAAGAGCGGGACAAAAGGAGATAGAAAAGTGTTTCTAAATCATCTTCAGCATAAAAAAAAATACCTGCGTCATTCTGAAAGAGGAATAAGTCTTCAGTGTTCACAGCTTTTCAAGGACTTGGGAGCACACATCCCAGAAGGCTTTGGAAATACCTGTTTATTTTCCAGTGAATATCCAACTTGTAACACTTGTATCACAGTTAAGAGTCCTCAAGTTGATGAAATGCTAAATCTACAGCTCCAGTGCACAGGTAATTAGATATTTAAATCTTAATAAAAAATTATCAGTGCATAAATAAAAATGAATTCAGTATGCAGTTAAGTGCATTTTGTTAGATACTGTTTCATAAAGTTATTTGGGGTTTGAGCGCTTACACAGTGAATATTCTGGTAAGAGAGAAGCCATTTGCAGTCTGTGCTCAGAACAATCAGAATGGCTCCACACCCAATTCTACAGACAGGCAAGAAGTAGCTTTTTCTTTCTAAATGAAGGTCTCAGCTTCGTTATAACATTCATCACGGGTACATGAGCTGAAAAATATTAGAGAGGTTACCTTCTGTTCACATAGGGCTTGTTCTAAAAGAGGCTCCCCTGTTTTTCATGTATGGTATATTCCTGAGACATCTATGTTTTTTCCATCCACAACAGAGACTTAACATTCCAGCATGCCCCAGTGTGGGCAAGTCCTCTTTCCAGTCCAGATACACCATGATGATTGATGAAGCTGCTGGTCTACAGTAGCAGGCAGAGCAGGCTGGCAGGAGTTCAGTGTTATTGAAAGGAATCTCAAAATACTTATTCCATCGCCTCTACTAACTTTAATCACACTATCAATATGCTGCCAGGAACGAAGCCTTGACACCAAGCCATGAACTTACACAAGCAACCATTGTTGGCATATTACTGCTGCAATACAGGTAAAGGGAAAAATCTGTTTATTTTTACCTGTTTCCATTCCACGTTGGGCATCAGTTAAAGTATGGAAAGAGATTTCCTGTACTAACGGTTAGCTTGCAGCAAATTTCATTAAGGTACTGTGTCTCATTTTGCTTGCCTAATGAGCTGATTAAATTAACTTCTTCCTTTACACTGCTGTAAACTCCAAGTTTTAAATAAAGCAAGCAATACAGGAGCTTCACATACCCTGTAAGAGGAACAGTTAGTAAGGAAACAGATCGGTACTGCAGGCATTTTACCACTAATCTCCTCAGTTGTTATGCTGATAAAGAAACAAAAATCTTTCCTCAATCACTTCTCCTTCTGAGAAGCTTCTCCTAAGTTGCCCAAGAGCATGTAAAATATTTAAGGTAAACACTGTACTAGCCACAGGGCTAATACAAAGACTGATATGGTTCTTGTGATGACTTCTGAGCTTGCTTTGGCTTTGCTTAGAACAGTAAAGTTTAAAGAGAGGCATGAGACATTTACCCAGAGAGAAAAGAAATTGTTGCCCAAGCTCACTTAGCCTTTTTTGTGTTAGCAAAACTCATTTAAATCTCCACTCTGCTTCCTAACACTGAATGCACAAGCTAAAGGTTGGAATTGCAACTGGATTTAAAACTCTGCTGACATCCCTCATCGCTAAAGCTTCAAAGTCAAATATTCTGTAAAACAAGTTGGCTCTCCTGAAATTACAAACAGGATTTATGGCTTTCCCAGTGAACTCTCAGCTATCTGTGGCTGGATCTTCTTATTTTGGCTGCACCCTGGGATAGCTACATCAGTCTCTTTTCCCAAATGGTAAGATACTGCCTGCAGATGGGAGAGAAAGCCACTTTGCAACTCCCTGAGCTGATGTAGTCACACCGTGTCGTTTCCAGCTCCACCTTCCCACAAACAAAGGAATACTGGAGTTCCACTTGCCCTGAACAAAACCGCTATAGGTAGGCACTTAAGTTGAAAGTATGCAAACCTCTTCTTCCCATACCAAACCTGCAGAGGAAATTCTCCTTTTGTCTTATGATTCAGCTTTCCAAAACAATCTCAATTTAAGTCAGAAGCGACTGAGTGTTGACACTATTAAAACCCAAAGGTCTTAAAAAGAAACATATTTGGCCAGTTCCTTCTCCATCTCAGAATACTGCTCTTTGAGGCGCTCCATAGCTCTTCTGTGCTCTTCATCCACCTCTGCTCGTTTGGTTTCTTGTTCTTTCAGGAACGCCTCCCAGTGGGCTACACGCTTCTCTTCACGAGCCATCAGCTTCTCTGCCTGGAGCTGAGAGCAGGAAGAGGAAAAAAAAAGAAAAAAAAAAAAGTGAATTAAAAAAAAAGAAAAAAATCTACTACACAAAAACAGTTTACAAAATTTCTTCAAGTTCTCCCTAGTTTCTTCCACAAGCTTAAAGTAATCCACAGCTTGAACTGCTAATTAGATATTGCTGATGTGGATGGGAAGACTACTCAAGGAGAGCAGAGTACTGCCCCGGGCTGCCCAGAGAGGTTGTGGAGTCTCCTCTGCAGAGACTCCAAAGCCATTTGGAGGTGATCCTGGGCAACCTGCTCTGGGTGACGCTGCTTTAGAAGGGGGACTGGACTAGATGGTTCCCAGAGGTCCCTTCCAACCCCCACCACACTGGGATTCTGTGACCTATTTTTTAAAATAATAGTCCCTGTTCTTATAGAATGTTCATTTTATAATTTTTTGGTTTCAAGTTTAATTTCAAACAAACAGTAGCAGAACTGTAAGAATTTCCTACTTAACCTCTCTACCAGTATCTACACTCTTGCTAGGCACAAGTAAACTCTGTCAGGGTTCAGGAGTGTGGTCTCTGCATAGTACCAGTATTCAGCTGCATCTGGACTGCCCATCTTCATCCATGACAAAAAGGAAAGAAAAACACAACTATCAGCTTACAGAAATCAATGCAGAGTCTGTTTAGCCTGATGGCCACAGAAATGTCTTCAGTTTTTCTCAACTAAATCATCACAAGTAACATTTTGCAAGAAAAAAGATAACACAGGAACACAAGAATGAAGGAGCAATAGGAAAACATGAAACTAATTTCTTGTATAATTTTCCAAATTTCAGGTTCAAATGACCAAAGTGTAGCCAACTGAAAAGATTCCAATGATTCCCATGTTCCTATAATATAGCCCTTCATTAAATAACCCAACCAGAAGTGAAAAACACACTTCCTTTTCAACAAGCAATATACACAATATGGGCAATGTTCTCAGCTAACTAGGAAAGATTTACATTTCCATTCTGGTAAGTTAGTAGGTGTTTTTTGTTCCACAGAAAATAATTTGTTTTATGTATTTAAGCTTTCCCTGTATGAGACAAATATTATAGTCTGAGGTAGGAGGGAAACTAAAGGAAATAAAAAGCCCATTAAATAATTTCCGTATATCAGGAGACTGTAGGAAGAGCTAGTGATCTATTAACTTTGCACTCGAGAAGATATATGCCACTGCTGTATGTCCAGAGAAGGGCAGTGAAGCTGGTGAAGGGTCTAGAGCACAAGCCTTGTGAAGAGAAGCCAAGGGAAGCGGGGTTGGTTAGGCTGGAGAAGAGCAGGCTCAGGGGAGACCTTCTTCTCACTCTCTACAACTCCCTGAAAGGAGGTTGGAGCAAGGTGGGGGTTGGTCTCTTCTCCCAAAGAACAAGCAAGAGGATGAGAGGAAATAGCCTCAAGTTGTGCCAGGGAAAGTTTAGTTTGGATATTAGGAAAAACTTCTTTGCTGAAAGAATGCCTAAGGCAGTCGTGGAGTCACCATCCCTGGAAGGCTTCAAAAAACAGGCAGATGTGGCACTCAGGGACGAGGTTTCGTGGTGACGTGGCACTGTTAGGCTAACAATTGGACTCAACGATCTTGGAGATTGTTTCCAACCTTAATGATTCTGTGTTTTGTAAGTGCAGAAATCACACCAAAAGAAGTTTTACTGTAAGTATATAAAGTATAGAAAAATATGGTTTTAAATTTGCTACACTGAAGGCAGATAAACTTGCTGTAGAAGCACAAGACTCTTCCTTAGATCACAGTACAAAAATGCATCCATCCATCCTTTACCTTCCTCTCTTCATGCTCCCTCTCTTGGACTTTGTGGATCATATCATTGGCAGCTTGCACTGAAATAACAAATTGCAGGAGATCAGTCTGCTGTTTGAAATCAAAGGCACTCACCTGAAAGGGATTTAAAAGACATGAGGCTGTTGCAAATCAAAGATTATACTCCAGTGTGTGACTTAACTGCAGGTGTACCACCAAGGTCAACCCTCTAGAAGCCAGAAAGTGAAAGGTCCTCCTGTGCCCACAACTCCATAGTGCTGCTGACAAGCTAGAGTGCACTACTCACTTCCCTCAGCTGCTCCTCACAAGACTTGTGCTCTAGACCCTTCACCAGCTTCCTTGCCCTTCTCTGCACACACTCCAGCACCTCAATGTCCTTCTTGGAGTGAGGTGCCCAAAACTGACCCCAGGATTCAATGTGACTATTACATGGTTATAACAATGAAATGAGGACCAGCATACAACAATTATTACTGCTACCCTATTTGTGACTAAAGATAATAATAATAGCACATTTCATAGCCATACAGCAGCAAGTTTTCTTCTACATCACAAGGGACAGGTAGCATTACGCTTTCCCATGGAACAGTTAAGACACTTGCAGGTCACACCACAGGATGCTTGCCAGCAACCAGAAAACTGCAATTCTGTCTATGGCTTTAGCCAACATGGAGCACCATCCTCTTTCTAAGGAAGCAGTAAAAGACTGAGCTGAAATAGCTTCTCCTTAAATCAGCAAAAAGCTTTAATATTACTTTAGCAAGAACTGTGTTGGCTGAACCAGTAAGTATCAAAAAATGTCCCTGCTGTTTCCCTTTTAACATTTCACAGAAATGAGAACAAAGCACATGAATGGTAGAACATTTCTCCAAGGATAGTAATTTTCCCCACAGATCACACATTTGAACCCAAGGAAGTAAGAAGCAACGAGCTTACATCTCTTGAAGGCTTCCTGCAGCTTGTCATGCATTGCCTGCTCACACGTTGGAAGAACGTGGTCATTCGTTTCCAAGATTGTGTTCTTCAGGTTCTCAAGGACTCGCAGCTCTCGGAGGCCACGTTTTTCCTGCCAGAAGGATTGGGAGAAAATGAGTGGCTAACAAAGAATTCCACATCCCAAACTAAGCTGATTCGCCAGTTGATAAACTGATAAATTTATCTCAAAGACTATACCATTGTCTATTAAAGCGTTACTTTACTACTTTAGCACAACTGATGAGCTTCGTGAACAAAAGAGGAATTCTCCAGCCTTCACACTACAATACTGGGTCACTGACCCTTTTGGTCCTTTTAAGGAAAGTTCCTTAATTTACTAATTTACTAATGAAAACACTGTGTGGAGAAATGTGTTGGTTTATATAGATGATTTACAGCACATCAAAAACAACAGAGGGAAGCAGAGCTCTGAAGCATTGCACTTCTATCACAGAGTTGTCAAGAGAGAAATAACATGGCAGTGATTCCGCTTGCTTGATGTCCGACCTTCCAGAGTTAGCATGATAGGAGCTTAAAACAGTGCAAGTAAAATTGCTTTGACTGAAGTAAAGCAATATTAGAAACAATTTCTTCACCGCACCAGCAGTTAAGCATTGGCCCAGGCAGCCCAGGGCAGTGGTGGAGTCACTGTCCCTGGAGGGGTTCAGAAAACGTGTAAGTGTGGTGCTGAGGGACATGGTTTAGTGGTGAGTTAGCAGTGTTAGGTTAATGGCTGGATTGATGATCTTAGAGGTCTTTCCCAACCTCAATTTTATGATTATAATTCCACATTCTTTAAGAATGAAGAGGTACTCAGAAACAGCCTTTTGCTGACTCAAGTTTCTACTTTTCTAAACTTCTACTGCCATCTTGTGGAAACAATATTCCACTTTCCAAGCAAAGTTGTACAGGAACACTTTTACTCCTTCTGCACTTGAGCCTTATTTCCAGCTCATCAGATTTTCCATAATTTTCTTTCTTTTCATAATTGAATTTTTCATAATTTTCTTTCTTTGCTCTTAAGTTACTTCTCTTCAAGGAGCAAAAATTAAAGCAAAACTAAATTACAATTAAAATTATTACTAGCTGAATCCTGAAGCATAAAGCAGTTTCTTATTCAGCTGTAAACGTACCCTGGCCAACAATATTTTCCTTGAATCACCCAGACTTCTCTAAAATATTTGGATTATATCATTCTCCTACCTCTATATTCTTGCCAGTCTGTTGCTGGAAAATTATTTTTGCTCCTTTGAAAACTTTTTTAATCAAGAAACTTAATTTACTGCCTTTTTTACTAAAGACACAGACATGTACTATAGGTGTATTATGTTATTTTTGGGTACAAAATACATGTTGAGTCTTTCTGAAGAAAATTACATCTGTATTAGAATCTCTTTTAAAAGATGCTAAAAGATCTTTTTAAAGATACTAAAACTGTTGGAAGCCTCAGACTCCAAAGATTAAGCACCCAATAAGATTCCAATACTTACTTCAAATTCTTTAATGAAGTAACGTATTTCTCCCTGAATTACTGGTCGGTGATCCAACAGTCTTGAATAGATTTCCCCAACATCTAGAGGATTAATGAAAGTCAGACCGTTAGTGCTCCTTTCACACTTCATCCAAGCCTACACCATGCATAGTCACACAGTGTACTTCAACACAAGGACTACTGCTCCCCAAACAGATTAAAAAAAAAAAAAAAAAAATCAGAATAGCACCAGGGTAACCTTTGTTTGCTGCCCTACCTACTCAGCAAAGCCCCAACTTAGATAAAATGCAATGAATCAGCACTCCAGGTGCCACAGACACTTGTCTGTGCAGGTGAACGTTCTCAACTGTCTCTCAGCACCCTCTGTTTTCAACCCTCCTCCTCAAGTACAGCTTCCATATCTGACTGCTGTGGGTGGTAAAAAAGCAGAACCTACTGCTGCAGCACAACAGGTGTATTCACAGTTTAAGACGCAGGAGTTTTCTGCAGTAACAGAAAAGAAGGAAGCTCACCCCAAAAGAGAACTGTTAGAATTTTCCTGTATTCCAGGGCTAAAGTCTTGAAACTTTGTTCAACACTCAGAATTCCATCCCATTTCAAAAAAGTGCAGAATTACACAATCCCAGCATGGTAGGGGTTGGAAGGGATCTCTGGAGATCATCCAGTCCAATCCCCCTGCTCCAGAAGGATCATCCAGAGCAGGTTGCCCAGGATCACCTCCAGGTGGCTTCAAAATCTCTCCAGAGAAGAAGACTCCACAACCTCTCTGGGGGCAGCCTGGGTCAGGGCTCTGCCACCCTCACAGCAAAGAATTTTGTCCTCATATTTAGGTGGAACCTCCTGGGTTCCAGTTTGTGCCCAGTGCCCCTTGGCCTGTCCCTGGGCATCACTGAGCAGAGTCTGGCTCTGTCCTCTTGCCCTCACCCTTTAGCTCTTGCTCAACATTGATCAGATCCCCTCTAGATCTGCTCTTCTCCACGCTAAAGAGCTCCGGTGTTTATCTGCTTCAAGAGGATGCTCTTGACGTTCACCCTTTGAGTATTTATTTAGAACAATTATTTCAAGTCTGGGGAATGACACGGTTGCAGTAAAAAAAAAAACACAGGCCAAACCACTTTCAAGTTCAAAGGCTTCTGTCCACAGATTGATCAGGACAAAACAGGAGCAAACAAGAGTTTCTCTTGTCTTCTCGTGTCAGGGGCAAGGCCACAGCGGCAGACTCAGCTCCCAAAACTAAGCCACACAGTTTCAAACGCCAACAGACGGAAAACTGCTAAGCCTCACAGGTGCAGAAACCCACTTGAAAATTGCATGAAACCGCAAAGTGCTGGGAAGCGGCTGAAGAGACTGGGAACGGACCCCTCGGCAGGGACATTGCGGATGAGCTTCCCCCTGGGCCTCGCAACCCAGGCAGAGCTGCCTGCCACCTCTAGACGCCTGCAGCCCCATAACCTGTGTCCTGTTCGCTCACACAGGGCTCAGCCACCACAGGGCCCCGGTAGCTAGCCGCGACGGACCCGCTCTCGCTCCTCACCCTTTATGATGGGCTGAATGGTGGAACCGGCCGCCAGCGCCTCCCGCTTCCTGTCGCCGGGCACAGGGACCGAGCCGCTGCTGCTGGGGGACGCGGAGCCAGACCCGCTCATAGCGCTCGGCGCCCTGCAGACAGACCAAACCAACCCAAACCCAACCCGGCCCGGCCACGGCTCCCTCCCCCCGATTTCTGCTGTGTCCCGGCGCCGCATATGACGACATCGCCGTGCGCCGCCCACCTCGGGGGCCGTTGCTACGGTAACCGCGAAGGGCCTGGGCCTTCAGTGCGGGTACCCATGTCCTCCAGCGGCTGAGCTGAGAACAATTTCTACACGAAAGGAAGCTGCTGCTCGAATACGCACCTCAAAATGCTGGGTTCAGTTTTGGGCTCCACGCTGCAAGAAGGACTTCTACTTCTAGAACAGCTTGATCCTATTTTGGTCATTGCATGTAGAGTCTGGAAGGGTTTTTACATCTTTTTTCATTTGCAATATAAACCCCAGTGCTCAATGTCTTTGTATGGTCCGTGAAGGAAGAACTGGATGACAACTTCTGCCACAGCTGCTGCAACGCTGTGTCCTTACCTGAAACACCTGAAAGGAGCCAGTTTAGCTGGAACAATTACTATTTTACTAGTAGAAAACAGGAGTAGCATATGTTTCTTTGTTAGACATTAGTTCTGCCAATATCCTACTCTGCATACCTTTTTGTAAGCAGGAGCAATTGCCTAGATGAGATGAAAAAAACCCAACTTTTTTCCTTTTTAAGTTATGACAAGAGATACAAAAAATGATCCTATTAATAAATTCCATATCCCATCACCAAAGCTCATAAACTGCTCACTGAAATCACTATAATTTTTCCTGACAATACATACAATCTTCTAAACTCAGCCTTAAAAATGACTGAATTGGTTTTGTTGAAACAATCTCCCCCTGAAAATCAGTCGAAATATGGTTAGAATCTGTTTAAATAATAAAATGAACCTTACACTGGGAAGTGTCCAGTACTTCAACTAATATTAAGTTCAGCATAAATATATAGTAAAAAAATAGTTTTTCACTCCTTCACTGTCACAGTCTGCAAATATTACATTAAATAGGTGATTAGCAGAGATAAGAACCAAGTGTTAATTTTATATCTTTCTAGTCTAGCTGCTATCCTTTCCTAGTTTCTCTCTCAGACAAGTTATTCCCCCTCCAAGCTCTATGCTTCAGCTGTCTTCTTATTTGCTAAGAAGGAAACCCTGTAGTTAAGGGGGTTTATGATATTTCTACGAAAGAACTTTGACATCATGAGTAACGTCAACTTTGGAATTATGGGACTGCAACAAGGGCAAACCCTGTGATAGATAAGTGCATAGGTTCCTATGACTACTGTCCTGAAAGCATTTCTCCTCTTTGTTTGAATACTGTTGTATTGGTTTTGTTGTTGGTTGCTTTTTTGTTTGTTTTTGTTTGGTTTGGTTTTTTAAGAATATGGTTTTATCATTGCATTTATGCCTGGTTTGAATTGTTTTTCCCTGTTTACTCTCATCACTCTCTCAAGCTTATAATCAAAGCGTATTTCAAAACACTAACGGGGACTTAAAGAGGTGATGGCTATAAAAAGACAATACTTGTGGAGTCCCTAACCTGTCAGCTTGTAGGAAGTAGTCATCAAGTCACAAAAATATGGAAACAGCTATGGCTCGGAGCATGAAAATCAACATATGTAGTCATCATGTATTTTTTTGGAAGCTAGGCTAAACAACCTCTGTCACTTTTGCCGTGCCGTGGAACCCGCGTTCTCTTGTCGAGCTCACCGTGCCACTTCCCATTAATGTTAGCAGCACTCTGGATTCCAGGATCTTCAGCTGAACGTGCCCAGTCCTGTCATTTCCCCCACAGGCTGTCTGGCAACGATCAACCACTAAAGGACTGCTCCAGCCGAGTGACCGCGGCCGAGGCAAATGCCGGCAACAGGCAGGGAAACCCAAACCTGTTGAGGCAGACGTCTGCCCAGATGAGAGGAATTGGAGCGACGGCCCTAAAGAGGGTGAGGAGGGAGGGATATACTTTGTGCCAGCAGGATAAGTCCATGGGCTGGAGCTGTGACGGGGAAACGAGCCTGCCGTGGTGATGGCTGGAAGTTTGGGGGCTGCCGCGCTGAGGCTGGCCAGAACAGCAAGCCCGGGGCCGCACTCTTTGGAGCGATGCCTCCTCGGATTAGCCGTGCGGCTGCTGTCGTTGATGCTCAACGTGGACGGACAGGCCTGCCAGGCAGAAACTGCTCAGGCAGATGATGCAAGGGAGGACAAAAAATTATCCACTGCAAGACTAAGAAGACAGATGACACCCAGCAGGAAGAGCAAGCCAAATCGGCAGAATCCTCGCTGCAGCTGGCTAGCCCCGGGCTACCTGCCTCTTTGAAGTGGAACAGACATCACCGACGAGCTGTCAAATTAGATCACCAGCCTGGAAATGCTGAAAGAGATTTAGTTCTTCCAACAAGAGAAGGGAAAGTTTAATAGATGAAAAATCTTCCTAAAGGGGCCAAGGTAGCACATGAGGGGAAAGGGGAATCCTTCAGATGTGGCAACAAAGAATAATTCCTCACCTCCTGCCTGCCTCAGAGTCAGAGATGATGGGATGTGTGGTGCTTAGCAGCAGCCACCAAGGCTGCAGTCACTACCAGCACGGAGAATAAAGACCACTCCTGCAAAAACATGCACAGAGCAGCAACAAGTAACCCTGGCTACAAAATCAACTCCCCACCCCTCAAAACAAAATGTCTGTGATATCTTTCTATATCACCCTGGAGCTGGGCTCTGAAGTACCATGAGTCTAACATTTGAAACAAAGTGGGATACAAAGACCCAGCCTGAATCTGACAGCTCAGCACAGCAGAGGCACATGATGGCATCTCCTCATGTCTCCTGCAGTAAAATTCAAGCACCAAAAAAGTGTGGAATGCAATTCAATTTTGATAAATCTGGATTTAAATTTAAGCTTACCCAGTGAGGAAGCATGTGCCCAGGTGTATGGTGAGTACAAAACCTGGTGTTTCCGTTAAGGAGAGCAGCAGCATGATCCAATTATAGGTGCAAAGAAGAAACCCTGCTCTTAGGGGGAAATTATTAAATGCATTAATACATTAAGCAGTTGCATCGCTGCAATTACACTTTGAAGTTAAAGACTGTGAAACACAAAGGTAAAAGTGATAAGATTGAATACCAAAAGGGGGGGAAAAAAAAAAAAAAAAATCAAACAGACCTAAAGATCACTTTTCCTAGCACAGGATAACAAAAAGAGGTACAAAAAATTACACACTTGGTTTTGTATACAAATACAATTCTAAAATCAATTCATGGCCAAACCAAGGCAAATTTACTCTGAGGACAAAAAAAAAGTGTAGATGTGGTGCTTGGGGACATGATTTAGTCACAATCACAGAATGTTAGGAGTTGTAAGAGACCTCAAAAAATCATCTAGTCCAACCCCCATGCCAGAGCAGGATTCCCTAGACCAGGTCACACAGAAGCCTGTCCAGATTGGTTTTGAATACCTCCACAGAAGGAGACTCCACAGCCTCTCCGGGCAGTCTGTGCCAGTGCTCTGGCACCTGAGCTGGGAAAAAATTAGAGCCTGACCCCAGCCTCCTGACACCCTTCACATACTTGTAAGCATAGAGGAGGCCACCCCTTAGTCTCCTCTTCTCCAAGCTAGAGCCCCAGCTCCCTCAGCCTTTCCTCATAAGGAAGATGTTCCACCCTCTTCATCATCTTTGTGGCTCTGTGCTGGACTCTTTCAAGCAGTTCCCTATCCTTCTTAAACTGAGGGGCCCAGAACTGGGCACAATATTCCAGATGAGGCCTCACTAGGGTAGTCACAGGCATGTAAGTGTTGGGTGGATAGCTGGATCTTAAGAGCTCTTTTCCAACCGTGAAAATTCTATGATTCTGTGAAAAATCACAATAATTATTCCCAGCTTCAGTAATAACATAGCAGAAAAAACCAGAAATGACCTGCAGAGATACAAAGAGAAGTAGCTAGCAGATCTCAATGAGTATGAGCAGACCTCTGAATATAAAAGCTTACACTGGATTTCTTGACAATGACTTCATAGTTATATCTCATCTTTTTTCATTCCTCTCAGCTCACTTCTTTTTAAATACTTCGTCCTCACCTCTTCCAAATCTACAGCACTAAGGAGCTGAGGTTTGATCATGTACTGCTTTTTAGCCAAGAGAAGGATAAAGATGCCCAAGTTCTACAGCTCTCTTAATCTGTAATATTTCTTGGCTGTATTTTGTGTCATGGACAAAACCAAGTTAACATTTGCTAGTCACATTTTTGTATAAAATAGTTAACATAAGTGAGTAGCGTCTTTGAACTGCAAAGTACTCGCATGAATCTTAAACCTCAGTCAGAGTCTCAGCTCCCTGCTAATAACTCAGGATCCATGCCCACACAGAAGAATCTAAACTATCTTGAAAAAAACCTTTACGGTTTTGCTGCTGAGAAGCTTGCATTTCAGTTCCAGCTTAATGGTCAGATTTTCTTAATACCCAGATCTAAACTGGAACCAGGGTTTGTTTTTTTTGTTCAGGGTAACACAGATCTTCTCAGACTTATCATTCCTAGTCAGTCTTCTCTAATCCCCTACTAAACCTGGATTCTTAGAGAAATCACTGTTTCCCAGTTATAAGCCTCAGCACAAGAACTGCCACTAGAGACATCTGAAGTCAAACTGAACTCACTTGGGAATAAAGTTACAATACAAGGATGACTAAGAATCCTAAGCACACTTCTAACAGATCCCACGCAATCCTTGACCACCTCTTTCAGCTTGGCTTGGCTGCAAGCAGTGGTTTTCTTGGCATCAAGGGGAAGAAGCCAAGCCAAAGTGGGAAGCATAAGATTGCTCTGAACACTTAACCGTTATCATATTTATTTCACTGCTGAATTCTTCAGTTGCTGAAAGGTTGTCATGCAGCCCCATCTCACCATATGGCAACAACCTCAACTCCTAGAGGCACATACTTAAAAGACCATAACATGTCAGGCCCCTTGAATAAATTAGATAGAACAATTATGCAAAATAATAACACTGCAATGATGAGATACATTAACAAATGAGTGTCACTGTTCATGATACGCTGTGAGAATAAATTCCACACATCACTCTGGTCATCATCATCACCAAACTGTGAAGCAACAAAAGTAAAACACCACCATGGTACTTACTGTGCCCTTCAGCAACTGAAATTTTAAGAAACGGAGGAAAGTCACTTTTAATGATGCTCAGTGAAAGAATAATAATGTACTATCACCCTCCTGGGATGCATTAGGAGTGTGACCAGCAGTTCAAGGGAGGTTCTCCTCCCCCTCTACTCTGCATTAGTCAGGCCACAGCTGGAGTAGTGTGTCCGGTTCCAGGCTCCCCAGTTCAGGAGAGGCACAAGAAATTACTGGGGAGGGTCCAGAGGAGGCTACAAAGATGCTGAGGGGACTAGAGTATCTCGGGGAGGAGGAAAGGCTGAGAGCCCTGGGGCTGCTTAGCCTGGAGAAGAGCAGACCCAGAGGGGATCTGACCAATGATGAGCAAGAGCTAAAAGGCAAGAATCAAGAGGCTGGGGCCAGACTCTTCTCAGTGGTGCTTTAACAAGGGTGTTGGACCAAATGTTCTCCAGAGATCACCTCCAACTCCCACTACTCTGATTTGGGGAATACAGAAGCAGAAAGACAAGCAGTAGTAGCTTTAAAAACAGCAGAACATTTACCCACGCACACTCTTTACACAGACCAGTGTTCATGTGAGAGCTCATGTACACTACACCTCATCTGTAAATAATATGAAGCATCATTCTGAAAAATGTATCTCAGACAATCTCAGCTAATCCAAGCTACATTTTTATGACTTTTGAAAAGTTTGTTGTTGTTGTTGGATTTTTTTTTTTTTTTTTTTTTTTTTTTACAGATTCAGTTGTCCTTGATGATCAAAAGACATTAGACAGAAAGGGGGAAAAGGGAGGAAATCAATACCATCTGGTTTCCCAGTTATCTCTCTAAAGGCAAAGTCTCAATTCCTCCTTTGCTTTTAACCCTCTACCCCATCTTCTCAAGGCAGGAGAGAGAAAACTAAACCACTTGCTTTAGCATATGATAACCACCAAATGCCTCTGATATGAAAGAGTTAAATTTTACCAATCTACTTCTAAACATTTCATCTTTTAGATGAACATTTTTTTCTTTTCTCCCTCTTTTTTTTTTCCCTAAGCATTTCATCAGCAAGTAACACTTCTGTTCTACACCAGAGAAAATAAAACTGGCACAAGAGGCTAGGGGATACTGCAGCCACCTGGAGAAATGCCAACTCCTAGAAAGGCTTGACTGTTTGGGATTAGAAAACACACTTTGTAGCACAATCCCTACAAAACTCATCTGATATGACAACAGTATTGTGTTCAGCAATATTTTTAGCTCTGGTTATATGTCAGTGTGCTTAGCTGTAACAAACTGCCACTTCCATAGACATACACTTAAAAAACCCCTAAATCATCCTCATTTGCCATAGCATCTACAAACCCAAACAATCTTCAAGATGAATGTGACACTTCCCCAAACCTTGGCCAAACACACTGATGATTCCCACTCCTGTTTCCCTTCAGAAACAGAAGCATTAAGAGTGAAAGTACTGACAGTAAAAGCCTGAGGTCCTCAGTTAGTGAAATCTGGAGTATGAAGTTTCTCACATATATTCACACTCCACAGTTCCTAATCAGATCTCAGAAGTTGAGTGACATCTCAGTAACAAAGCACAAAATAGCAAAGAACATGAGTAACCAACAGGAGAAACAGTAACAGCTGAGAATTAAGGCCCTGGGAACCAATGAGAATTTTTTCAAACCAAACAAGAATATTTTCAATACTCAAAAACATTCCTTAAAGTAGCACTGTGTTCCTGTAAACCTTCAAAGAAATTATGTATATACAGAAAACAACTCTTACAGAGCCTGTAATTGTCCAAATTAAGCTTACTCATGCAACTCTCTTCTGTCCTTTTGTGTGTTAGGATATATTTCCATGACCTCGTTATCTACCTGCTTTTTTTCTTAAGGCCCTCTAACATTCAGAATGCTCCAAGAGCTGTCCAAGATGTCTTTATATCAACCTTACTGGGTAGGAGGCTCCTACAGTAGCACAGAAGACAAAAAAGTACAATTGAAGTGTTTTAAAACACTCTTTTCAGTGGTGCCCAGGGACAGGCCAAGGGGCAATAGGCACAGACTGCAACCCAGGAGGTTCCACCTAAACATGAGTAAAAACTTCTTTGCTGTTAAGTTGTCAGAGCCCTGGCCCAGGCTGCCCAGAGAAGTTGTGGAGTCTCCTTCTCCTGAGATTCCAAAGCCACCTGGAGGTGATTCTGGGCAAGCTGCTCTGGATGACCCTGCTTTAGCAGGGGGGTTGGACCGGATGATACCCAGAGGTCTCTTCCATAGTGGGATTCTGTGCATTGTGCAGAAGGTGATTACCCAGTTCAGATGTATCCTGAGGATACTATGCCAGCACTTTGTTAAAAATAAACATGGAGTGACCACATTCTACAGTGAAATGATCTGATGATGTCCAAAGGTCTGATTAACAAGAGCTGTCTTTTGTTTTAAAACAAACTATAACACACTGAGAGTGAACTTAACCCAGTTTGATCAAAAACACTCCTAAAATCTAAATAAAGTTCCCTATATCACAAATTGTAGTAGTAAGTGAACATATCTTTAAAAATCTTCATCTTCTTTACTCAAGACAAACTAAAATGTTTCACAGCCAAATTAATACTACAGGTTTAAAATAATTTATTCAGTCACATAAATACTTTAACATTTGCATGTTCCCTTTTTCACATCCTTGGCACACAATATAGCTCTGAACTTTTACAAAACTAGTGTAAACATCCATGTTAAAATAGAACAAAAAGGAAGCTGGACGTATGTAAAACTCCAATAAATAGTAAAAGGAGTAAATAAAGGAAGGAAAAGAATTACTTCTTTCCTACAAAGATGATGTAATCTTGAATTACACTTGAATGTTTACTTGAATGAACTTTTCATTTTTAAAAATACTGAATTAAAACTCCATTTCCATCCTTCTACCACTGTTGCTTTTAATCAGATATATAAGACAATGCTTTAAGTCGAATTCTTGAACAAACAAGAGCAATTCAAATATTATTTGAGGCATCACCAGTTTTGGTTCACACATGGAAGGTTACAAACCAGGATTTCAAGTTAATGGTTTTGGACAGTATAACTTTTAAACTCCTCACACCCTTCCAACATGGTTTTACTTTTATATTTAATGAGCATTAGTGTATAATCTGTTCTTGATAAAGATGACTTTAGAGAGATGTTGTCGGACACCTGGGTAATGCTGAATGTGGTTGAACCAACGAGACACATTCAGGTACTTCTCCTTTTCTTGCACTGTGAGCTCCACCTGCATGGGGAAGAAAGAAGGCACCAGTAACACAAGGCACTGCATCATTAGTGTCATTGTATGTGGCAAGGTAAAACAGAAGTGGTTTGTTCTACAGCTAGTTTCAGCTCACATGGAAAGTTGTTACAGCCCTGCAGTATTCTATCTTGATGTCATATATTAAGATATTAACTACCTGAAAGGAGGCTGGAAGCAAGGTGGGGGTCAGTCTCTTCTCCAGGTAATCAGCAACAGAACGAGAGGAAGTGGCCTCAAGTTGTGCCAGAGTAGGTTCAGGCTGGATATTGGGATAAACTTCTTCACTGCAAGAGTGGTTAAGCATTGGCACAGGCTGCCCAGGGAAGTGGTGGAGTCACCATCCCTGGAGGTGTTAAAAAAAAAAAAAAAGCACAGATGTGGCACTTAAGAGACATGGTTTAGCAGAGACTTGGCAGAGCTAGATTCACAGATGGACTTGATCTTGGAGGTCTTTTCCTGCCTTAATGATTCTATCCACTGCAAAAAAAAAAAGTGCTTACCCCTTGAAGACTTTGGAAAAAAAGTACTGTAATTACAATTTTAGTTGTTCAAACACCCACACAACTTCATGCGACAATAGTTTTAATGTCTGCTCTTAAACACTTTTCTTTACTTTCAGTAATTTTAGATGGCCTTAAGAGGATACGTTGCTCTTTTCATGCTCTGTATTATAATCATAGAATAACTAAGGTTGGAAAAGACCTCCAAGATCAAGTCCAACTGCTAACCTAACACTGCATAGTCACCACTGAACCATGTTCCCCTCAGCACCACATCTACTTATTTTGAACATCTCCAGGCATGGTGGCTCCACCACTGCCCTGGGCAGCCTGGGCCAACGCTTAACCACTCTTGCAGTTTTAAAAAAAAAAATAAAAAAAATGGCAGTTTCCTGGTGTCCAACCTAAACCTCCCGTGGTGCAACCTTGGGATGCTTCCTGTTGTCCTGGTGCTTGCTGCCTGGGAGATACAGTATTTCCTCCTCATAATTTTATACTGGTGGTTCTTGGTCTTCACACTTCTCTGACACAAATCAAAACTAAAAGTTTGAAAATCTAGTCCTCCCCCAACCTGTTAGTGTAGTGAAAAAACATCTGAAGGGCAAACCAGCTACTCTACTACCAAATCCCCTTTTATGTACTCTAGGCACAAAAAGCAAGATATTTTTACTTATTTACATAATGTAGTCTATCAGTGAAATATATTAAAAAGCACTTTGTGGCATGCTCTACTTTTTACTGGGAACATAACTCTTAGGTTAATTGTTTAGAGATCACTTCCATGGCATTTTTTACAGCATTTTGTTAGATGGGTATTTTCTGTTCTTCCTCATTAAATTAGATAATTCCCCCAAGTTAAGAAAGGCTGCTGTTCTGCTGGTAAAATAATTATTTGCTATTAAAGCAATTATTTTAATAGCAAAGAAGCAGACAGTCAATTTGACAGCATTTTTTTTATGTCAGGAAAAAAAAGTCTTATTCTCCTACCACAAAACTCACACAGGGTAACCAAGGTGGTCATCATCCAATGCAACTAGAATTGTTTCTAGAAAGGTTATAAATACATAAGCTTTAATTATATTTACTTTTGGTAGCACTGGGGATGCAGCTATACAGTCCCATACCCACACCCTGTAAGTCTAACAGTATCTGCCTGCATCTGAAGTTCTGCAGCACCAAGAGAATGCTGAGATACCATCTCACTTTTTAAATGTAGCCTTTAGATGAGAGGGAAAGAGAAAAAAACCCAAACCCAGCTGAATGGTGTAGTTCATGAAATACATCTACTTTTGTATAGTTTTGACTAATTTTCTGCTCTTAAAGGAACAAGCTTAAAATTAAATCTTTAAATTGTTTTTGTAATTCGGTTTAAGTACCATTGCTAGCATCATTCTTTAGAAGCAGAGCCTCTTACCCCACTACTGAGCTAATCAGCATACCAGTGAATATTAAGCATATTAAGCAGATTACCATGAATTTTTTTATTACAGGAAATGTTCATTATGGAAAAAATAACTGGAAAAAACTACTTCTGCAGTCTCATTATAGTTCAGTACTAGTAGTTCTGACCCAAGGAGAGCCACTTTGGTTTGTACTTGATTCAACCCAAATTTTGACTGAGACTTCTTGTGTTTGCAGAGATGAACTTCACCCATAAGTTATTTTCTAGATCTTATTAAAGAAATTTTCAAGTCAGATATATTGATCTGAGACTGCTTCTTTGGCTCTGACAACATTTTTGAAGCATAAAAACCAAATCAATCTGTATTGGTTATTTTTCTTAAATAGAACTGGACTTGTGCTGTTTGAAAATACTTAAAAATAAAAGCAGAGGGAAACTTTATTTTTAATTAAAAAAAATATGACAAGTTCGTTACCACAGGGGGAATTTAATGCTCACTGATTGCCTGAGCTATCCTCAAGCAATGCCTCCAACTTCATGTCTTCTCTGCAATCTATGCTTTAACCTTGTAGAATTTCACTGTTCCTATTTACTCACATATGTAGTAGTCAAAGCATCTAAAACCAACAATATTTATATTAGATACATGGAGAAATGGAATTACTTATGACAATGTAAATCACATTCACTGAAACAGCTCATTTAGAAAATCTGTATCAAGAATTACATTTTTTGAGCATTTGTGACCTATATTATGATGCAGAACAACAATATTAACAATTTAGTCCCTGTCTTTTTATTATGAGTGCATAGTTCTAATTAATAGACTCAGTCTGCAGGAAGCCTGAAACACTACCTGAGAATCTGACTCTCTCTCATTAAAATACTAACTCCTTTCCCACAAAATGGATTTTTAAACACAGTGCTGTGCCAGAGCACTGGACCAGGCTGCCCAAAGAGATTGTGGAGCCTCCTTCTCTGGGGAGGTTCAAAACTTGCCTGGACATGATCCTATTGTACTTATAACTGGAATAGAGAGGAAGAATGAAAGGCATAAAACTGCAAAATTAAGAGCTGGTGCTGTTCATTAGACAAATGGATTACTAAGTTGAAATGGATAAGCCTGGATAGCAAAGAATCATGTTCCAGAACCCACCTGGATTATGGGAAGAACAAAACAAAGGTGAGAGGAAGAGAGGAATGCAAAGATGTAGGATTTATATTCAGAAACACTGAGGAAGGAAGATGAAACTACAGATAAAGAAGTGAGAACAGGATGGGGTGGTCTTAAAAGCCTTTCCAATGAAATGTGCATCAGAAGGTTTTTGAAGTGGTAATGCTGCTTGGCTTATTCTAGACAATCACGTTATGCCACCAATATTTACAGGATTCTATGACTAATGTCTGGGTTAGCATGTAGTTAAGTCTATCAAAAGCAGAGAGATTAATCCTAAAGATCATTATCAGAAACATTTTCAGATCAATTTTCTAGACAGCTTGATGGACAGCAAGAACTGTCTGGGAGGGTCTGCTCTCCCAACCCTCATGCCTCCCATTTCTACCTCCCTCCCTTGAAGGACTGCAGGAAACATTTATTGATATTTTGCACAAGGCTTAGCTGCAATAGCAGTGGATATGACAAAGTGCTTCCCTGGAACACATCACATTATGAGATACAGCAGCTTTCCACCCTCCCTGCTCCCTCAAAGCTTAGGGCAGAGAAGCAGCTCTGGACATACTCTCTTCTCATTCCAGGAAAAGAATTAAAAAAAAATTCACAGGATCCACAATTCAAGATCTTACCTCAACAGTTAAGTACCACTACTAATAACTTATGAAATCTTCAAAATACATGTAATTCCTAACTGCAAAATACACGTAGTTCCTAGATTTTCCTCTTCATTTAGGAAAGCCACGCCATTATTTGCCCTTTACACTCTTCCAATTCGGGAAAATTATCTTCTCTGAAATCAAACATTTCAGAAACAGATGCTCTACTCTAAACTTGTCCCAAGTAGTATCTGAATGGTTGCAGGCACCCAGGAGCACCAAGTCATTTGTTTTTACCATCTGTTCTATTTCCCAAAGCAATAACTCGAATCTTTTCTTCTTGATTAGGTGGTCTACTCTAGAGCAAACTCTACATGAAAAATATGCTTGACTTTTTCCCCTTCCTAAGCTTTAGAAAAAGTGTCTCATCTGAACTCATACTCTCACAGCATATCCAGACATTTTTAGAAAGTACATACTTTTTTTTTTTCTGTGTTTATATATCATATGTGAAAGGTAACATTCTGACACTCAACACATCTATCCTACTACTTAAGATATTTTACAAGGCAAATATGATTTAACAGAATTAATTCTAAGTGACTTAGTCTAATATGCATTAAAAAAACCTCTGAAATGAAGCTTCCCTCTCCTTTCCTCTGCCTGACACACTCCTACCTGAACTGCTACTCCTGGACAGTCAAGATATGTATACAAAAGTTCTGCCTCATTTTGGGTAGTATTTCATTACTTGATATTTCCTCCTGCCTCTGCCTCAGCTTCCCTTCAGGAAGTGCAACATGCTTGTACTCTTCTCCCAAAGTCCTGCTTTTAATTGTATAAAGAAACCATTCCCCTGTGACTGAATTCACTGATTCTAAGACAAGTGACAGAGGCACCTTTGGCTGATTATCCTCTGCCTGTCCCGACTTTCTAATGTAAGTCTGACTGATTATATCTTCTCCCAAGAATTTAGCAGACCTTTCTGCCTCAGTCTTTTGGTTGGTTTGGTAGTGCCTGCTCCAGAGAAGGACAGATCATTTACGGCCTTATTCCATACTCCAAAATATAAATCACTGCTTCATCTTTAAATTACCACTTGAGGTTCAGTACTGAGGTGCAATGATTTATAAGCACTTCACAGTAAACCCTGAGCTGACTATGAAGAGTCTCAACATCATCTACACTCAACTCAGCACAAGCTTTTCTTATTGTTGTTTGTGTTTTTCTTTTTGTGTTTTTTTTTTTTTCCTAAGTATTTTGATACTTTAAATGTTAACAAGTCTTATCACTACGTCTTGAAACAAAAATGACATCTTGTTATGGCTCACTTCAATATGCACTCATCCTTCAGGAACTTAATTTATAGAATCATAGAATCATTAAGGTTGGGAAAGACCTCTAAAATAACCAAGTCCAACCATTAACCTAACACTGTAACACCCAACACTAAACCATGTTCCTCAGCACCACATCTACACATCCTTTAAATCTCTCCAAGGATGGTGAATCCACAACTGCCCTGGGCAGTCTGGGTCAATGTTTAACCAGTCTTGCAGGGAAGAAATTTTTTCTGCATCCAACCTGAACTTCTCCTGATGCAACCTGAGGCCATTTCCTCTCATCCTGTCACTTGTTACCTGGGAGACCAACCCCCACCTCACTCCAACCTCCTTTCAGGGAGTTGTAGAGAGCAAGATGATCTCCCCTGAGCCTCCTCCACACTAAATAACCCCAGTTCACTCAGCTGCTCCTCACAACACTTGTGCTCCAGACCCTTCACCAGCTTCACTGCCATACTCCAGCACTTCAGTGTCCTTCTGCAGCACGGAGCCCAAAACTGAACCCAGTATTTGAGGTGTGGCCTCACAGTGCCTAGTCCATGAGGACAATCCCTGGCTTAGTCCTGTTGGCCACACTAGTCCTGATGCAAGCCAGGATGCTGTTGGTCTTCTTGGCCACCTGGGCACACTGCTGACTCATTTTCAGCTGCTGTTGTCCAGCACCTCCAGGTCCTTTTCCCCTAAGCAACTTTTCAGCCCTAAGCTTGGAGCATTGTAAGGGTTTGTTGTGACCCAAATGTAAGACCCAGCACTTGGTCTTGCTGAACTGCATCCCATTGGCCTCTGCCCCTTGATCCAGTCTGGCCATATCCTTATGTAGATCCTTTCCAACCTCAAGCAGACCAACACTTCTACCTAACCTGGTATTGTCTGCAAACTTACTGAGGGTGCACTTGATTCCCTCATCCAGCTCCTTGATAAAGATATTAAACAGAACTGGCCCTAAAACTGAGCCCTGGGAAACACCACTCATGACTGGTCACCAACTGGATTTAACTCCAATGACCACCGCTCTCGAGGCTCAGCATCTTTCATAACACCAGCAGCCCTGCCCCAATACAAACAAGGCTAGTACTTTCAGTTCTGACACATCCTTTCAGCTTCATTTCTGTATTGTTGTTGTCGTACTCACAGGAAAAAAAAAGCAAATAACACTTACCATGACAGGATGTAATCCGTAGTACATCAGAATGTCTGCTAAGGTAAAAATGTTCCCTGCAAGGTAAACTTTATCTTCAAGGTGTATGTTAAGATCCTGAAAAAAGAAAAATAATGACTGTCATTAGAGTGTGGCAGGGAGAAATTTAATGAAGTTCAACAAGGCCTAGTGTCAAGTTTTGCACCTGGGAAAGACCAACCCTATGGATCAGTAGAGGTTGGGGACTGACCTGTTGGGAGAGCAGTGAAGGGGAAAGGGATCTGGGGGTCCTGGTGGATGGAAGGATGACCATGAGCCAGCAGTATGCTCTTGTGGGCAGAAGGGCCAATGGGATTCTGGGGTGTATTAGAAGGGATGTGGTTAGTAGGTCAAGAGAGGTTCTTCTGCCCCTTTACTCTACTCTGGTGAGGCTGCATCTGGAATCTTGTGTCCAGTTCTGGGCCCCTCAGTTTAAGAAGGATAGGGACCTGCTTGAAAGAGTCCAGCACAGAGCCACCAAGATGATGAAGGGGTTGGAACCTCCTCCTTATGAGGAAAGGCTAAGGGAGCTGGGGCTCTTTAGCTTGGAGAAGAGAAGACTAAGCAGTGACCTCATTTATGCTTACAAATTATGTGAAGGGTGTCAGGAGGCTGGGGTCAGGCTCTTCTCAGTGAAGCCCAGTGACAGGACAAGAGGCAATGGCTGTAAGCTGAAGCATAGGAGATTCCGTGTGAATACACGTAGGAATTTTTTCCCAGTTCAGGTGCCAGAGCACTGGAACAGACTGCCCAGAGAGGATGGGGTGTCTCCTTCTTTGGAGAGACAAACCTCATCTGGACACACTTCTTTGTGACCTGGTCTATGGAATCCTGCTGTGGCAGGGGGGTTGGACTAGATGATCTTTCGAGGTCCTTTCCAGCTCTTAACATTCTGTGATTGTGATAGTGCTGTACTATCGATCTGCCAGACAAAATATTAAGGCAACTATTAAAAAGAACAGACAACTTCCTCTAGAGACCATGCATATAAAATAAACATCAGCTTTAATTTATCCCAGGAGAACAAACATTAAAAGGAGAAAAAATATCTAAAATGTTTCAAAATAATTACCTAAAATATCATTCTTTGACAGCAAGAAGTCAATCACATGTAAATGCTGATCTCTAGACAAAGTTCTAGCTAGCTTGCTGCTGGCACATGAGTTTTCTTAATTCCTCCACTTACATCCACTCAAATTTTTGTAAATCCAAGTGTGATTTATTTTACATACTAAACTGACTCCACAGAAATACTTTCAAATCTGCCTTTTCTTGGCTTCAACTTACTGGAATTCAAAAATGCAAGAGTTGTGTATTTTTTTGTCAGGGCACATGACTCAGAAGCATCACTGATGGATGTTTAAGATTTGCCAAGTGGAAAATGCAGTCCAGCAGTCAAAGGAGAGCACCTTGCTCCTCCAGCAGCAGCTTCTCCTGTCCTCCAGGACTCAATCAATGCTGCTGGTCAGTGTGGTTTTGGAAAGGCAAATGTTTAAGAACCAGGGTAACACAAAGGGAGTGTGGGGGGGGAGACAAATAACATGTTAGAAGCTCAGTGCTGGAAACTGGATACACATCAGCTGGGAACATTTGACATCTGCTCTGAGAATCACAGAATCATTAAGGTTGGAAAAGACCTCCAAGATCATCAACTCCAACCATTAACCTAACACTGCCAAGTCACCACTAATCCACAGCCCTCAGTACCACATCTACACGTTTTTTGAAAACCTCCGGGGACAGTTACTCCACATCCAATTTATGCACCTTTCTGCACCCTACTTTGCTCAAAAGAAAGAAATGTAAGAGCAAACAAAAGTATCTACCTACTAGTCTAAGCAAGCTTTAATTTTAGACTATTCCTTCCAGAAATATAAGAAAAGTTTCCCAGCTTTATTTTGGATTTGGAAACTCCTCCTGTTAGTATTCCTCTGCTGGTTGAAAAAACTTGTAGTAAATACACTTTTTTTTTCCCCTCAGAGTTCTCCTTAATCCTCCTGCCCCCCTTGCCCCAGAAACAGAGGGAAGCAGCTTAAACTTAACTAGTATTTTTCAAAAGATCCTCAGAATAATCTGCCAGTCTCAACTACAGCATGTTCCGCTTCAAGACAACCTTTTACTTAAACCAAAGGAGTCTAGGACAAGAAGCAGGTTAACAATTGGTGAACAATTAAAAAGTTATATTTAGCATATAGAAGTTTTTGTGGTTCTGTATTTTACTGATATGGAGATATCCTATAGTAAAAAAAAAAAGAAAAACCAACACAAACCCCCAAATTGCAAAACTAAAATGCTGAGACTTTAAGATGTATCTGACCTAGCACCGGAATTTGACAAGTTTGACTCCATGATGCTACCTTACTATTTCTGTGATAACCTCTTCATGTCAGAACTCCTGCAATATTTAAACCTTCTTGTGTCTGATTTTATTAGAGCAAATCAGGGGAAAACATTAACCCCTGCATAGTCTGCCCCTGGCTATGTAACTGCTTTTCTTTAGACTGGCTTACTGCTTTGTTCTTGTTAGTTAGCTCTCAAATCACCTCAAACATGTAACTACAGATCTACGGAATTTCACACCCACAACATAAAGGTAAATGCAATGTTAAGAAGAAAAAGCTTGACAAATGAAAATAAAATCTAGGTATGTTTTTACTAGAAAAAAATAATAAACCCATCTATTCTGACACAGATTCTCTGACCAGAAGTTTTCATTTTGATTAACTAGAAATTCAACATGCATTGTAATCAGAGGCTTTTCCAGCCTTAATGATTTTAAGATCACTGAGTTCAATCAGTAACCTAACACTGCCAAGTCACCACTGAACCATGTCCCTAAACACCATATCTACACGTTTTTTGAAACCCTGCAGGAATGGTGATCCCACCACTTCCCTGGGCAGCCTGGGCCAATGCTTAACCACTTTTGCTGCGAAGAAATTTTTCCTAATATCCAACCTAAACCTCCCCTGGAACAACTTGTGGCAATTTCCTCTCACCCGGGAGAAAAGACTAACCCCCACCTGGCTCCAGCCTCCTTTCAAGGAGTTGTAGAGAGTGAGAAGGTCTCCCCTGAGCCTCCTCTTCCCCAGACTAAACAACCCCAGTTCCCCAGCTGCTCAAGGCTTGTGCTCTAGACCCTTCACCAGCTTCGTTGCCCTTTTTAAAACATGCTTCACCACCCCACTGTAACACCACTGAAATTATATTCCCCCATTCCCTTTCTTCTTCATCTATGCTGCAGAATCAGGATTTTGTAAAGTAAAAAGCTCATTATTTCTGAAGGTACAAATACACCAGTTATTCTTCCACTCAATAATGCTGAACTTCCTGCATCAAAGAAGTCATGGCACGTGAATCCTAGGTTTTTATATCTTCAAGAGAGGGGCTCATTTCTATGCAGAAATATTGTCTGCCTAATTGTCGAGGATGAGTTGGCATCACACAAAAAAAGGGCTGATACCACACAGAAAATAAATTTGTTCTTTGAATACCCTATGCATGTATACTCAAAATACTCATCAATAAAAAAATAAAATCCTAAAACTTTAAAGGCAAAGTAAGCCATTACAGACTCAACTATTATTTGTCCTGGTTTGGGGTTTTTGTTTGTTTGGTTTTTGTTTTCTTTTGTTCTGGTTTTAATTCTTTTTTTTACGTCAGTTATCTGAGAAAATGGAATTTCACAGAAATGTTTTAGTCTTGGATAAATTAACACAAGTTTACAATTCTACTTGTGAGCATGTGGCCTCCTACTATGAAATATAGATAGATATTCTGATTTCATTCCAAAAGTTAAGCTAATTTAGAAACACCACAGTACAGGGGGTTTTATGTGCACTATGCATATTTTGTTAATTTTGCCTCATGGGTTATGCTTCCCATAGATGATTATATTATTGGCTAATAGCCAACGGGGTTAAAATTCCTAAAAGTCAATCCTGAAGTGACCACAGTGTTCAACTGAAATAGTGCTCCTGTTCTGGAAAGATAAATGAAAGTATCAACGCAAAACTGTATTACACCCACGAAATCCAGGCTGTTAGCTGTTGTTTGTATCATTCTCTTACACACACTGAACCAACCTCACCACTTAAATCTAGGAGGTGGGTACAATTTCTGTATTAAATGGCTGAAACAGTCTCAGAATTTGCTTGTAACTTGATGAACTGATTGTTACAATCCCTCAGGAAACTCTTCCTCAAATTTCAGACAGGTATTTAAGGCATAACTGCAGTTTGCTGCACTAATACACATTTGAACAGCTGCAGCAATTCAAATTCCAGTGTTGGGAGCTAGCAGGTAAAAGGCAACAGGAAGAGGAACTGCTGCATTATTAATGGTCTAACCAATGGATTTCCATTTGCTTGTTCTGTGGAAAAAAATCTGATTTACAGCCCTTGTCTTGAGTGACAGCTCAACACATCCCATCCACAGCACACTTCTGGCTACCTCACATTATCCCTTACTATTTTTTAAACGCTAATTTAATTGTCTGCAACCCAATTCATCCATTAAGGTAACTGAATCCCTTCCAGTCACTGCTAGTCGGGACGGCAGCTTGGAAATGTAAACAGTTGCTTCTTACAACAACTCAATAAAACTTAGAGAGTCTGATCTAATCACACTCCAACTTTTGATGTTTTGAATGTTCTATCCACAACATCATACTGCTGGTGTATGTACTTCCCTCACACACAGCAGCATGTCCTTTCAGTCAGCAATATTCTCGAGGTTATTCATGCCCTAAAAACCTTTCTATCACATCATGCAAAGACAAAGAGCTGAGCACTCCCAAATGCCTGAGGAAAGCCTCTGACAGTGCAGAACTCAAGGAAAGCATTCTGCAGCCCTATCCAAGCAAAGCAGAACTGTCCTGCTGGGGCATAGCCATAATTTTAATTCTAATGCAAGACTTTTCTGTCTAACTGGCAAACTATGAGATACACTTGATCTGGAAGAATACGATATTCAACATACTGAGTTTCCCGTAGGAGACACGAGAAAAAAAAAATCCACAAATGTTGCTCAAATAATTGAGATTCAATCTTTTACACCTAAACTGCATAAAATATCCTGGTGCTAAAATAAATGGGAGTGAAATGAACATGGAAAGTCAAAATGCTTTCTGGACAAGCTTACCAAAGTAAAATTTGTTAAAACACAGCATACAAGAAGTGTGGATTAATGGTATGGACAGAGCATGGCTTAACCTGCTTCTACATTTGTGGAAACAGTAATCTTTCCAATTCTTATTTAATTTGCTTATTTAAGTTACCTGATTCCAATTTTTAATTGGATTTTATGATTACAGCCAGACAGCACAAGGAAGCGGGACAAAACTAGCTGACATGGAACATTTTTTGTATGAGTTGAGATTTCTACATTTCTGTGGAAGCTCTTCTGTGATTCCAAGTACAAGCTCCCAGTTATTTACAATATGCTTCAGAAAATGGGAGTGGGAGGGAGAAGAACCCTCAAGTTTTGAATACTAAAACTGACAAAGCAGACACATTCCAATCTCCCCAGTGGAATTCAGTAACAACTAAGTAGGTATTTGATGGCACAAGTGTTTCACAAAGGGTCTGAATTCCTACTCAGGAGAGCAGAAAACATGGCTGTCAAGCCCAGCAACTCAGTATCCGTATTTTTTCCTAGGCAGCTTAATTTACCACTAACCAAACATGAAGGAAGCAAAGCAAAATACACTCTCATATGCTGTGAAAAAGAAAAGCTCACATAAGGCATTGGATATTATGTTATCACTGCTACTGACAATCATCATTCCTACATATCTGCTGAAAAACAGTCCAGAGGTATAGCTCTCACTTATTTTGTCCAGTATAGGAGCAAAAAAATCAAACAAAACTCCAAGAGCACTTTCATTGGCTGTCAATGGCATTTGCTTTTCAGCAGGTCCAGCCTTAACCTCTACTGGTGCATGAGATTATTCCTCCTTAAATGCAGGACTCTGCATGCCCCTGTTGAAGTTCATGAGGCTCCCCTTTGCCCAACTCTCAGCCTGTCCAGGTTCATGATTGTTTTCACACCAAATAACAGATTTAGTCAACACATCAATAAGAACAATTTAGGAACCCATTTTCCGAAGGCCAACAGAAAATGCTTCCTGTTCAAAACAACAAACATTGAAGCAGTTATTTACTGACATTTTGTAGAATCACATCACCTCAGTTAAGGGTTAAAGAGAGGCAGTCTGAAGTTAATAGCAGAAGTGACTGAAATGTTTTTTTTTGCACAGCTTATTATAAATCGTGGCTCTAGGCTGCAACTGTCCCAAGACTGCCATTGTGTATTCCAGACACACTGTAAAACTACAGCCTCAGACTTGCCTCCCTATTTTAATTTTCCTTTTTTTTCACCCCTACGCCCTTTTGGCACAGTACACTTTAATGGCAGGTTGCCTCTTCTGCTGATTAATCATGGTGGCAAGAGAACAAATTAAAAAAATAAAAATCCTAATTGCTATACTATGAAATTATTAGTGCTGGAACAATTCCACAGCACACTGTGTCAAAATAAATTCTGCCTATTCAACATAGAATCATTAAGGTCGGAGAAGAACTCCCAAGATCATCAAGTTCAACCGCTGACCCAACACTACCATGCCACTAAACCATGTCCCTAAGCACCACATCTGTATGCTTTTTAAACACTTCCAGGGATGGCGATTCCACCACTGTCCTGGACAGCCTGTGCCAGTGCTTAGCAACTCTTTCAGGAAAGAAATTCTTCCCAACGTTCAACCTAAACCTCCCCTGGCAAAACTTGAAGCTGCTTCCTCTTGTCCTATCGCTTGTTACTTGGGAGACCAACCCCCACCTTGCTCCAACCACCTTTCAGGGATCTGTAGAGAGCTATGAAGTCCCTTTGCTAGCCTCAAGTCAAGCCAATCTTCATAACACCTTGCACTTCACAAAGCTATTTCTAAACCCAGACTTCCTACCAGCACTGAGCATTATGTACTTTTCATCTAAAACATGCTTTTCAACCACATAAAAATCAACACTTTAAACAGTGATTGAATTTCACTGCTGTTTACTTAGTCAGAGCCCTTAGAACTTAACAGTATAAAGTAAATTCTCTCTTCAAGCTCTATTCCCTCAAGACTGCAAAAACACTAATTACCAGTCACAAAAAGTATGAAGGAAAATAGAGCAAATTCTGCTATCTACTCCCTGCCATCTGGCTGCTGAAATAACAGGGTGACCCTTGAGGTTCTCTTTTCTGCTGCCACCTGTTCAAGCAGAAGATTCAGGTTACAATAAAAGTTCAATACAGTAGACCAAAGCCTCCATTCCCAATAGCTTGATGTGAGGGCAGTTCTGCAGAAGTTCCTTTATGATTTCACGTCTCACACACAAGTCTGTCCAGTGACTCCTTTCTGGTATCAATACCAATGACCATCACAGCAGGTGTGGACTGTATTCTGTGATTACCAAATCAATAAGAAAAGCTCTTAAAACATCCAGAACAGAGTTATCCTGAAATACAATACCAGCTTGTTTGTCACTAAGGTTTTCTGAAGACAGTAAGAAACTAGCATCTTACACATCTAATAAGGGACTAGGCAGCTGAACAATCTGTGTCTGGAATACCCTGGCTAGTTACAGCACTGCAGCCACAAAACACTGTATAGAAGAATAACAAGACTTCCAACTCCTGTTGGAGGGGACCTCTAGGGATCATCTACTCCAACCTCTCCACTAAAGCAGGGTCACCCAGAGCAGCTTACTCAGGATCACCTCCAGGTTGGTTTGGAATCTCTCCAGAGAAGGAGACTCCACAACCTCTCTCTCTGGGCAGCCTGGGCCAGGCCTCTGCCACCTTCACAGCAAAGACATTTGTCCTCATGTTCAGATGAAACTTCCTGTGTTCTAGTTTGTGCCTACTGCCCCTTGTACTGTCACTGGGCGACACTGAGAAGAGTATGGCTCCACCCTCTTGGATCCCCACCCTTTACTTATTGATCAGATGCCCTTTGGCTATGCTCTTCTCCAGAATAACCAGCCCTAGGGCTCTCATGAAAGAGACACTCCAGTCCCTCTATGATCTCTGTAACCCCCTACTGGACTTTCTCCAGTAGTTCCTTGTTTCTCTTGAATTGGGGAGCCCAAAACCAGATACAATATTTCATATGTGTCCTCACTATTGCAGAGCAGAGAGGGAGGAGAACCTCCCGTGACCTGCTGACCTTGCTCTTCTGAATGCATTCCAGGAGTCCACCGGCCTTCTTGGCCATGATGGTACATTGCTGGCTCATGCTGAGCTTGCTGTCCACCAGCACTCCCAGGTCCTGCAAGAGCTCTGCTTCATGTATTTTACAGTTCACGCTGTTTTCCTCTTGTTTCAGGTTTTTAGGGTATTTTTTGCCAACAAAATGAAAAGCAGTAAACAGCATAAACCCCTATGCTTAAAGATACTGCCAAGTCTTCAGCATTCACTCAGTTTTAATTGGTTGCTCAGACACACATTAGCACTTTAATGTTCTTCAAGGTCTAGTCACTCCAAAATCCAGGGATAAAGTAATTAATAAGTGCTCCTTACCTTCAGAATTATTCTGGTATCTTCTTTACTAGAGCCTCCGTCTACTCGAGTCACTCTATATTCCAACCATTGCTGAACAACAGCTTTCTCTTCTGCAGTGCTTCCCAGCAGTTGTTCTTTCTTAGCCTGTTTCACTAGGTGGGCAGCTATGGTCATTAACCCTGTGAGACCAGGACCATTGTTTGTTTGAAGAATAGGAACCTAGGAGAGGAAACAGAGGTGTCATACTAACCAATTCATTCCAAAAGCAGTCTCTGTCAAGAATGGCCACTTAAAAGGATCTTTAAAGCAATGTATTAGAATTTGCAAGTATTTACACTGAAGACAGTAACAGAAAAAAACCCCATGTATGTTATCTTTTTACTGTTTGAGGTGGTTTCTTTTTAGTTTTCACTACAGTGTATTTAGGATGCATGTGAAACAAACAAAACCAAGACATCTTTAGCTCCCATTAATCAAATTCTTAGCAAGAAATAGTATTGTTCATTCTAACACTGGCAGAAATCTTACTAACTTTTAACTCACTTCCAAATTCAGGACTCAGACTGTAAAGCCAATAGCACCCAATTCCTCTCCAAGCAGACCACAGCAGCCAGAGCTACTGAAATGCTTACTCATACTCGCTGTCCTATTCCCAAATGCTCTGACAGAAGTTAGCAGTTCACTGGTATAAGGGGAGGACAACACCACACTCCTAGCTTTAATCACACCTTTGTTGGTGACAGTAGCACATGTTATACTGCGGGAAACTGAACTCAACCACTAAGAGTCAAAAGTTAGTGAACCGCAACTGACTGCAGCAGACTAAAGCCTATGCAGTCATTTCTGACAACAAACGACAGAAACTGATTAAATTACAATACTTTTGTTTTTAAAATACCTGACCACACAGAGGAGTCTGTCTATACTCAGATTTAATAAACATAAGGTGTAAGTTGAAAGCGTAACATTCACTTCGCAGTTGGACCAAGAGTCTTTGACAAGTATTCATTTTTTTCTCCACTGAATACAGTCAGAAAAACTATAGATAGATCAAGTTAGTTGATTTTTCTGACTCACGCTTTACAGTAATAGCATTAAAATACCAGCTGAGTTGCGTTTTGCAACCGAAGCAAACATATACTGATATTCAGGACTGTAACTGTAAGCAGTAAATAAAGAAGAAAACATACCAAAACCTAAGGCAACTGCACAGTTTCATTTCTCTGCTGTCCCCCTCAGAGAGGATCAAACGAAGTGCCTTTATGCATTTGTGACACCCTCAGCCCCAAATTACATTTGTCATGCCTCAAGTGCCTCTTGAAACATGGAACTTAATGTTCAAAATGTCAAGATATCTACTTTAAATAAGCAAACTATTTAAGAGCGACAACTCCTCATTACAGATACCTTTCTGACATTAAAACCGTATTTTTTTTCCCACTTAGTTTAGCCTTGCGAGGTTAAATATGTAATCATATAACTTCCACTGACACCAGGAAAAGGCAGGAAGAAGGAAAACCGTGTAAGAACAAGCACATCTAAAGCCGACATCCCTTCAGTGACTCACGATAACACACGCAGAGGGAAGAAGCTTCCAGAACCTACGAGTAGATAGCGAGGACCTAGAACCATGACTTAAGGCTGGGGGTGAAGGAAAGGATGGAAGGAAAAAAGGCTCAAGGGGAAGCGCTGCCCGTGCCAAGATTAAGCACCTAAGGCCCACACAAGGCCTACCCGCCCGGAGACACGGTGCAAGATGCCCCAGACGCCGTGGTATCGGTGGGTAGTTAAATCGCCACGCAGAGATGGCACAGGGCCGCGGCGAGGTAAAAGGCCGCGTGGGAAGAGAGTTCGTGGAGGCTCGCGCACTGCTGACCCGCTCCCGGCCCCTCCTCGCTCCCTTCACCTTCCGCTCCCCCTGGACGCCGTACTTGTTCCCTTTCGGCAGGCCCAGCAGGTTCTCCAGCAAGGACAGCTCCTCCGGTCCTGGCCGCGCCGAAACACTCGCCATGTTGGGCTGAGGAGCTCCTGAGCAAGAGAGGGCAGCACCAGCAAACACCTGACAACAATCGCCAACCCTATTGAACGACAGTGCCGCTACGCCAGCAGAGGAACCGCCGCTCCTATTGGCCGTGAGAAGCCGACCAGCCAGTCACACGCTCGGCAGAGCCGACGCATGCGCTGAACCTCCGATACCCAGAGGGACGAGGGAAGGGGAAGGGCTGCCCTCTGGGACAGCGCGTGGCCAGTGGCGGAGAGGCGTCTCCCGCCCACAGGGTGGTGTGTGCTGGGCGGGAAGGGGCTCGGCCACGCCCCTGAGGGAGGGTAGAGCTCTGAGGGAAGTGGGACAGGAGGAGGTTTGGGAGTGGGGGTGTTATTCCTTCTCTGGGGCAGTAGACTTTACGGAGCTGCTTCTCGCCCCCAGCCTCGTCGGGAAGAGACGGACACGTCGGCGTCGCGTCCTCCTCGCCGCTCCACGGCTAGGTCCCACGGCCTACTCGAGCAAGGTCCTCCACGGTTCCTGGCTGGGGCTGGGCCTTGTCGCTGTGCCCCGGGCAGAGGCAAAAAGGAGGAGGAAGGGCGGTAGCGATATCGGTGCCAGCCCCAGTTGGCAGCGCTACAGCGTGGCCTTCATTTCTGTGTTGCTGGAGGTGCGCAGGGACCATTGGACACCCATGGCTCTCTGGTGGCCCTGTCTTGCCCTGCTCTGTCCGTCGTTGTCCCTTCTGGAGTTGCTGGATCCATCAGTTGGGTAGTCCTGCCTTCCTCCACCCTGTAAATTTTGAACATAGATACATAGAATCATTTAGGTTGTAAGGGACCTTTAAGATCAAGTCCAACTGTTAACCCAGCACTGCCAGGTCACCACTAAACCACGTCCCTCAGTGCCCCATCTTTTCAATCCTTCTAAGGGTGGTGACTCCACCACTGCCCTGGGCATACTGTGCCAGGGTTTAAACCCTTTCAGGGAAGAAACTGTTCCAATCTAAACCTCCCCTGGCACAGCTTGAGGCGGTTTCCTCTTGTCCTGTTGCTTGTTCCTTGGGAGAGGAGACCAGCCGCTGAGCCAAGCTGCTGCCAAGCATAGCCAGATTGAGCAGAGAAACTGTAGTTTCAGACAGTTGCATTGCTAGAGATGAAGGCAAGAAGATCACATAGAACTGAGCCAGTACACACACCAAAAGTATCGAAGAGGAGAAATAGGGTTAAGAAAAATGTGTTAATGAACTATGGGTAATGGTAGTAGTGAAGTTAAGAGATAAAACCCACAGAATCTAAGCTGGCCATGAAATAACCTGATTTAACCATATGTTAGATTTTTAAAGACACAATTTAATCGCCTTTCTAATGGAAGAAAACTGTCATACTTCTATGTCTGATAATAACAGTTAGAAATTAAAACAATTTTAAATTGGCAGGTCTATTAGAGCAGATAGATGACTATTAAATACCAAACAAGCATTTTAACTAAAACCAACAATCTCTTCTTGTCCTGTTACCGACAATCTCAAAACCCAGACTCAGGGCTATTGCTGTGTTAGTCATCTTAAATAAGATGATCCTGACAAATGTCCTGGTTCTTCATTGAAACACTTTGTCTTGATAGAAAGTGACATTTAGATTTGTTGCTTCTGTTGCAGGAAAAGTCTGCAAGTGGCCACAGAGCCTTCCTCTGAGTGGGGATAAGTTCTCAAATTGTGAGTGGATTCTAAGCTTTTGCCAGAATTTGTTCTATCTTTTATATTAACATCTGCAAAGGACGATCTAAAAAAAAAAATAAAAAATTGCTCTGCCTTGAAAATGGCAATTGCTCTTTGCAAAGGATTTTTAATTCTTCAGCTCCTTTCCTGCAGCAGTATGTACAGAAAACTGTCCCAGTGTGGTATCAATGAATGATCAAAAATTGTCTAGAAAGCCTTAATTTTCCATGGGAAGTTACAGAATCCCAGCATGGTGGGGGATGGAAGGGACTGCTGGAGATCATGTGGCCCAACCCCCCTGGGCTCTCAGCCTTTCCTCCTCCCAAAGATGCTCCTGTCCCCTCAGCATTTTGTAACCCCTCCACTGGATTCTCTCCAATACTTCCTTGACTCTTGAACTGGGGAGCCAAGAACTGAACACACTGTTCCAGAGGTGGCCTGACTAGGGCAGAGTAGAGAGGCAGAACCTCCCTCTCCCTGATGGTCACACTCTTCTTAATGCACCCCAGGAGACCATTGGCCTTCTTGGCCACAAGAGCACACTGCTGGCTCATGGTGAACTTTAAATTCATAGAAATGTTTTGCCAATGTTTAAAAATTTAAACTAGCTGATTGATTCATTAGTGAAAGATTTGTCTTTACAGTAGTAAACTATCTCTCTGTAAATATATACTTACAGTCACAGGGTATTTTATATATTTATAATTTTAAAATGCTGTGGAACCTGGAAGGTGAGACTTACCACTGTGAAATAGTATTATAGTTTATAGTATTATAGTTGTATTAGCATTAGTTTTCCCTCAATTCTGGTGTTCAGTAGTGTCTCACTCCTTCTTTTCCTGTGCTCACTTCTCCCTTCTCTCCATTAGGTGGAGCTTTGTGATTAAGGCTGCAGAAGAAACTTGCTTCAAAATGAAAAATAATTCACCACGGAATGGCTGGAGGAGGAGGGGAGCAAAGCCACTTTGCTTAGAGGTATCACTGTCCTGTACACAAGCTAGACTACACCAAAATCTGAATCAAGACCCTCACACACAAGGAAAACAACTTGAAAAATCAATTCTGTCAAACGGAGAGCTGCTCTGATCTGCTGTTATCGTAGCCAAGTTCCAAATCTAAAATACCTTAGGTTATAAATTAAATGTCAAATATAATTAATTTGGCACTTGAAACATGAAGTGGATGACTGTCCTTTAGAGAAAGCCCTGACAGCTTTATGTATGTCACATTGGTATCTGCTAAAAACGAGTTTTACATGCCAGACAATGCTAGTGTGAATCGTGTTGCTGTTAGCTGTACCAGAATTTTGTCAATGTAATGTCTCAGAACAGTTTTCCCCATAATTGTCTGAAGCTTTTGCAAGACAATATAAACCGAGTGTCATCTGCCTCATCTGTGTAAAATAATGGTTGTATATTACATCAAACAAGAAATGTATTTCTTATTCTTTACTGGAGAAGTAATTGTGGAATTTTTACATACAAATCTGTATCTTATATAAATGGAGATTCTTTTCTGCCCTGTACCTCAGAACCACTGCTGCTACAATGTGAATCCAGTTTTTCTTCTGCCATCTTACATCGAGCAGCAGTGACTGTAGTCCTGCAGTACCCTTCTTTAGGGAGGTCCAGGTTATAGCTGTGTGTACTGCTCCTCCCTTGGCCCGCTGTCCTAATGCAGACAGATCCCCTCTAGCGTGCTCTGCTTTCCTTGCCAAAAACCAAAAGCAAAAAGTCTTTCTTTACTTTTTGCGTTTTGTGTCCTTGCTTTCATAGAATCCTAGATGGTTTGGCTTAGAAGGGACCTTAAACATTATCTTATTCCAACTCTCCTGCCATTGGCAGGGATGCCACCCACTAGACCAGGTTGCTCAGAGCCCATCCAGCCTGCTCTTGCACACTGCCAGGGATGGAGCATCCTCAGCCTCTCTGGGCAAACTGTTCCAGTGCCTCACCACCTTGTGAGTAAAGAATGTCTTCCTAACATCTAATCTACATCTCCCCTCTTTCAGTTTAAAACCCTTCTCCCTCGCCCTACCACTACATAACTTTGTAAAAGGTTCCTCCTCCAGCTTTCTTGGAGGATCTATTGAGGTACTGGACAGCTACTATAAGGTCTTCCTGGAGTTGAGTCTTCTCGAGGCTGAACAATCCCAACTCTGTCAGCCTTTCTTTGTAAGAGAAATGCTTCATCCCTCTGATCATCTTCAGTGCCCTCCTCCTTGTTCCATCAGGTCCATGTCCTTTTTACGTTGGGGGGTCCAGAGCTGAACACAGTACTCCCTGCCTATAGCAGGAGGGTTGGAACTAGGTGATCCTTAAGGTCCTTTCCAACCCAAACCATTCTAGGATTCTATGCCTTGCATAAAGAACTAAAGCAGCTTTAACACTTATTTGTTCACAGGTATCTCTGGGAAGTGGAGAAGATGGGTTTGTCCAGTGAACACTTCTACGCAGCTGTTGAAATAAAAATATCCATAAACCACGTTCTTTCCTACTAATAAGACCAATAGGACCTTCCTAATGCACACTTCACCAAAATTGACCGGGCAAAGATTTAATAGCAGAGTGCTGCAGCAAGGTTTCACTGCTGGAGTTTCTTGATTCGTTTTTAAATGCATGTAACAAAGTGGCTAAATGTTTGTGATTGTTACCCTTTGTACTGCTTGATCTACAGTCTGTGCAAGCAGAGTTTTTTGCTCAAGAGCAAAAAAAAAAGAGGCTGAGACTGCTGCTCTTACTCCCTTTGTTGAAATGAGGGGAACATGTGCAGTCCAACTATAAGACCCGGACTTGTTCCACATTCTTGCAGTGGCTGAGTGAAGCAAAAATGAAATTGGCTTTTTTTTCCCCCACAAGTTCTCTTGGAAAATCGAACACAGTAAAAGAATGATTCTTGTACCAGCCACCTCTCCTCTGCTTCACCTTCCCTTGTCTTCTGCTCCACCCTGTGCTGTACAACAGAATCATGAGCCCCAGGACCATGTTAAAACTGAGCCATTCTTGTATGTGTCAGGCAGAAAACAACTTCACTCAAAAGCAATATTTGAAACCTAAGAGGCTCGATAATTTTATGGTTTTGTCTCATTTCCACTAGGTTACACTGACAAAAGCACTTCTAGGTAGAAAACTTTCTGCAAGCAATGACTCAGAGATGTTATTCTCCCAGCAGCTGATTTTAGCCTAAGTGCCTGTTGAGGGAAACAAGGAAGGGAAAGTTGCCATGATATTAACCACTACCTAACAAAAGTAGGGCAAGGGAGACTTGTCGTGCTTCTGAGAAGACTGATCTCGTGCACATAGATGTCTTAATTTAGCAAAATGTGAATACATTTATGGTCATTAAAGCTGGAGCAACAAGAAGATTGATCACTCACAGTTACAAAATTGACTGAATTCTTTTTGCTTTCTGTTCCATGGAAGATGACTACAAGTTATGGTGCTGCCCAGGTGCTCCAGTGCTTCAAGGTCATCGTCTGAGTTGCAAGGTGGTACCAAGTCCACAAGCAGGATAGCTGCATTCCTGCATGGCTGTAGAAGAGATAATTAGCCCAGGTAGGAGACAATTAACTCCACAGTGATGTGCCTGTTTTAATGGGTTTCCAGAGCCAACTCACCTGTTCATAGCTCCGAGTTCCATGAACTTTGTCTTACAGGCGTGTCTGCATTTCAATTTCCAAAGCTTTGTCACTTGTATTTGAGATTAAACAACTGCTAAACACAGGTGTTAGTTTGGGTTTGATAATTCCAAAATAATTCCCATGGATTTGGAGACCAGTCAACAAAGAGTGTGGATGTATTCAGATATATAGGTACCTATTAAAAATGTCTCATTGCTGTTCCTTTGAGGTGCTTTTTGTCAGGAAGCTCAGGTAACTTTATTGTTCAATAAAGAGAGAGTCAACTCTTAGGCACTGATTGTCACAAATTTGATTTCCCTGGAACAAGAAAATATGAACCTGCATAGAAAATTCTTATTGAGAGATTTGTAGAGGAATATTCTACTCTCAGTTCCACCCTTGTTTCTTAAGCCAATTTTACTATTTGTTATTACTTACTTGCCTTCCAAATTAGATGTCATTAAAGAAAAACAGTTTGAATTGATGGGTATACAGAAATGAAGAACTATGGAAAACAGCTGATTGTTTAGCACAGAAGGGAATAAACTGGTGTCTGATACACCATACTGGTGTGGCAGAGGACTGCTTCTTTGTCCAGCACACACCTAGCACAAGGTGTTCTGGTCCTGAGAGACACCTAAATAGATGAAGCAGGTAACCAGAATGCTAGCCCTAGTTTACCATGTATAAATGTGGTACATTTGGTTGTTGAAAATGTAATCTGCTGCTTCTCTTATAGTTAACTAAGTGCTGGGGTTTGTCTGTTTTTGAGACCAAACATGATCGTTGTAACTGAATCAATGATGGCAAGCTGTTTTTTCGGGGTATACTCTTTACCTAAAGCAGACTCCCAGGGTGAAAAGGCCAAGCTATTTTAGCGTACGCTATCAGTAACGAGCCACGTTAGTCCAGATTAATTCAGTTCTTTGTTCTCCAGCTACAGCTGTGCTCAGCTGGAATTATGTCCTGAACACACACTAGATGGCAGGCGGGTCAGGTGGCTGGAAACCAGCCTTGCTCATCCATCACACAGCCTTCAATCCTGCCTCCTAAAGATCAATTGGTCTTCCTTAGGCCTGTAACAAGCACATTTGGCTCGCTGTACTGGATAGGAGTATGCAGTCAGTGAGCTAGAAGCTGATCTAGCCCTCTGCCCACAAGATGCTAGGCCATGTTGTTTCTGACAGATTTGCTTTTTTGCCTTTTAGCCGACAAGGAGAAGATGCCTGATCGGTAACAGCTCAATCAGTAGCAGCTGTTGTGGAGAATAAGGCTTGTGTTAGAGAAGTGGATGTGTTAAAGAAGCACTGTCAGCACCTGAGGCAGGCTCTGATGGCTTGTCTTCAACGGCAGACTCCTGTATTTGCCCTGCAGGAGATGATGGCAGCTTGTCGTGAAGTTTTTGTAGCAGAACATCTTTCTAATGCTCTGTGTTTGCCCCAGGATGAAAGATGCCCTCAACATTGCCCTTTAAGTGGAGACCTCGTTGCGGTGCCAGCATGTACAGCCATGAGTACATCAGTGCTTATTGTAGGATCCTTTGGGAGCTGTCCTGACACAAGAACAGATTCAGTCCTGTAAACTGGTGTAGTGCTCACTTGACCCACAGCTCTGTCAGCATAACAGAATTGCTGTCAGCTTTCACCTCTCCTGATGTCCTTGAAGAAAGGATGGATTTGAAAGGAGATGTCACATCACGGTCAGATTATGCTAATGTCGCAGGTAAGTCTCACAGGGCTCTAAGAGTAAACCACAGTTTAAAAATAGTCTTTCCAATATTTTTTTTCCCCATTAATGATATCCATTGGAATTACAGAATCATAGAACGTCCTGAGTGTAAGAACTTCAGGTTATGCTGCACCATGACCCATGAAAGGGATCTACCAGAAGAAAGCAGGGCTACAAAATAGAAGCTTATCCTGTCCTCCAGCACATCTGCAAAATCACACAGTTTATCCCTTTTCTAGGTGTTTTTAGAATCATACAAGAGTTTAGATTGAAAGGGACCTTTCAGGGTCATCTAGTCCAAACCCTCTGCAGTCACCAGGGACATCTTCAACTACAGCAGGTTGCTCAGAGCTCCAGATAACCTGACCTACCTCTCTGGGCAACCTGGGCGAGTGCCTCACCACCCTCAGAGTGGAAGACTTTTTCCTTCTATCTAGTCTAAATCTCTCATTTTTTTCATTTAAAACCATCACCCCTTGTCCTATCATTACAGACCCTACTAAATACTTTATCCCCTTCTCTCTTATAAACCTGCTTTAAGTACTGGAATGCTGTAATAAGCCTTCATGTTTTGTTTTAATGTAGGTTTTTGTAATAACTCCTATTCCCTGTTGCTCCCTGCAGTGATCTGTCTTGGTTCCTGTTTCCATCCAAAATGTGTCAAACCCATACCCAGCACAGCAGCCTTCTTCATCAGCTCTTTATTTGCTACTGCCTTTTAGAAAGCATTTTGTGGAGGTGAGCAGTGAGGTTTATGTGATGATGAGTATTTGAATTGATTCCAGCAAGAAAATATCATGCAAAAGAAAGTTGTTATGATTATAAGCTTCTAGGTGTTGTTCAACATGTTGTTGATTGTTCTAATTGCTTTAAAATTATGTGAGCCCACAATCTGAGGGACTGTAATTGGGTGTTACTTCACAGGAGCTCACAGAGATTCAGACAATAGTTTATAAAATATACACAGTGATCAAAGTGGTTTGAAATTCAGACTGATTTTCTATCTTGTTTTTTTCTTTTGGTGTGGGAAAAAATGAATAAACCCTCAAAACACTTTCATTTAAGGCCAGTTCCTGCCAGCAAGGGAAATTTAATCTACTCAAGCCACCAGATCATTGAGTACATTTATTCATTAAAGTAATCAATCAGTGGAAATAGGTTTTTCTTTTTATATATTAAATGGCAAAAATGATGAGTTCATAAAAATGTCAAGAAATTTTCATCTCTGCTATCTCTTTTCTTAGGTCAGCTGTCTTCAAATGTATTATCCCATTTGTGGGAATCTTACTTATTCTTTCTTGTAGAAAGCTGTGTTGAGTATTACACAGAGATTAGAATTGAGTAGAAAGTATAAGAAATGTCAAACATAGCAGAAATCATGACACTTGCTCTTTTGATTCGTCACAAAAGCATCAACAGTTGTTAATTTTTGAAGCGAGTACTCTGGCAGTGTTGCATTAACACATCACTCATAGCAACTTGTTTACATTTTCGCTAGCATCTACGAGTTTGTCAAGATCCATTTTCTCTTTCCCTTACACAGTTGGCTTCTTTTATTTTGATAAATGGATCCCTGCCAAGAAGTCACGGATGCGCCTTGCACATCATCCTTTGGAAGACGGAGACAATGCTGCAATTATCATTTTTCTCTACTATTTATAACACAGGCTGCTTCTCTGAGATCTTTTAGTGGAAAAGACCTGGTGAAGAAAAACATCAACCAGCCATTTGCCACAGTAAATAAAATTACATGCATTGTTTGTGTGACATGCTCAAAACCTAGAACTCAATCTCCTTTTAGTGTGGGAAAGATGAAGTGCCTCCCAGGTTCTTCTTTGAGCTCATGTTCATTTAGGAAGGTAGGAATGGAAAGGGACCAACTGAGTGTCATGAAATTCAGCTTCTTACATCTGCAGGGAGTCCTGTAATATAGACTAACCAAAAATTTATAAACCACCCCCTAAGACCTTTGAATGAAAGACCTTACAGTTGTCATAAAGATTCTAAACTTCAAAACTGGTGTCAGAGATAAGGAAGAGGTGAAATGAAGGGCATTGCCAACATTGTGGATGAAGCAGGAATTTCTTACATGATGTTTCCAGACCTTCCCAGGAAGTCATGGGACCATGAGCCAGGCCCCAAACTCCAGACAAGGAGAGATATTCCCAGCCAGTTTCCTGAAATAAGATTCTATCCTGAAATGTGTTGTTAGTAAAGCATCAGTTTGTTACTATGGAGTCTGGTGACAAGTTTAACCCTGAGAGCATGAAAAAGACATGCTAAAACATACCTGATCTTCCGAATAGTGCCATGAACCTCCACTACCTCCCCCAGCACTGCAGCTCCATCTGTGGCCAGTCTTCCGAGGAAACTGATTGACAGCAGCCCTGAAGTACGGACTAATTAACTCTAAGTAGGTTGCAGTGAACACAAATCGGCTTGACCCAAAAAAATTTTGGTTCCCAGATGTCAGCAGGATTTTCTGTTTGGCTTTTTAATATTGTCAGGGTCCAGAAGCAGTCTCTATAAATAACAGGGACATCTTTGATGCCAATTCTTACTCCTCACAATTTTGAAGTTAAATAACAAATATCTTGGGAGCAGGCAGACTCTAAAGGGCAGCCGAAGGCCTGTGGATATGGGGAAATCAGCGTGTGGTAAGGTAAGATGAAAACTGATGGTACAGTAGCTGTCTGCACTCATTCTTCATAGAGAGAATTGTGAGCCCTCAGGGCACACTCAGATGCCCTCTGCCAGCACTTACTGAGGTAGTTTAAGGGGTCACTGTCCCTCATATCTGCCTTGTCCTTTTGCTGGAGATTCTGGCCTCATTTCTGTGATGGAAAGAAGCACATGGCCACACTTCCACCATCCTCTGTCACACCCCTTCATTGAGATTTTCAGTGAGGGCTGATTTCTGTTAGTAAGATGAGCTACTATTAACGGAGGTTGGAGAACTGAACTACTTTTGGGTTTGCTGCCCTAGCTAAGGGAAGAAAACTGCTGTCAGAAGAGTGGAGTACCCTCATCAGTATTGAACCTTTCCTGACAACATTTCTCCTGCACTTGGCTAGGTCTAGTCAAGGTGGAAGATTTCAGGAACTCAAAGCAGATCTGTTGCAACCAGGGGTCAAAAAAACTCCCTGCCCTAATACAAATTGTTTTGTGGGCACTGTGAATTCCTACCTTGAAAAGCAACTAGATCAATATGAGTAACAAAATGGAGAAATCTAAAGACCGGCAGCTTCCCTCAGATTCTTTCACACAACATTGCTGATACTGAAGAGCAGCTATTCGCCTTAGCATGTACAAGGACTTCGCTGTAACAGAGGCACCCAGATCTGCTGGCCTCAGCAGAGCTGTTTTTACATCCTCCACTGATATTGATGCCAAAAGCTCAGTTCCAACACATCAGGTTGGTGTTTGTATATGTGCAAATACATGAAAAAGTCCTTGGGGAAGAAAGTAACCGTGGATTTTTCAGAATATTTTGTCTATTACTATTCTACAGCTTGTCTTGCTTCTGCTGCATTTTATAACATCTGTCTCTGTACAGGAAATGTTGACTCTGTCCTGTGCTCTCTTGCCCTGGAGCAACAACAAATGCTGTTGGTCAAAAGACTTATTTTGTAGGTCTACCAAAGAGGAAATTTAAGTGGAAAACAGGTGTGTGTGTGGGGGCGTGTGTGGAAATCAACAGTGTTGCTCATAAACATTCCCTTCCTACTCCAATCCTTAGACTTGAGTTTTTGTCTTAAAACCACCATAATCAACTGGAAATGCTTAGTGGTTCACACAGAATCCCAGGGAAGAGGAAATCCTGAAAAAACACACCATTCCAGGCCCAGACCTACCTCCATTCTTAAAGGAGTTTTGCCACCAGTTCAAATGAGATGATCCAAAATTATGATAAAGTGATCCAAAGCCCTCTGCCATCATCAGTTCCTCTTCTCTTCTAATGTTTGTTCATATGATGACAAAACCACACTGAAACAGAAAAGAAGATCTTAGAGCTGTTTGAGGAAACACAAGGCACATCCTTGGGTATTGCAATTAGCAGAGTTGCACTGTAGGCAGCGTTCTATACTATATTGACTGAAGTCTTGCCAATTCTTCCTCTCCAAGGCTCCCACTGCCAGTGTTTGGACACATCACTATCGCATAGGCTGCTGCTCTATCTGTACATCTGTGTGGGATGGAAATCAGAGGCCAAATGCAGGTCTGAGCTTACAGTTTAGTAGAAGTGTTACAGAAGATTGCATTGCATTTTATATAAAAAATATGTAAATTATTCTCAGAGTGAATTCACAGAATGACAGAATGTTAGGAGTTGGAAGGGACCTCGAAAGATCATCTAGTCCAACCCCCTGCCAGAGCAGGAAAGACTACAGCACCCAGTATTCCCAGGCAGTCTCCCATCCAGAATTCAGTTCACTTTTTATCAGTTTTGGAGAAAGACTGCAATACTGCAGCTGGGGACTGCTTGTACCAGCTGAACTCTACAGCCATGGTTAGGGACCAGTCACTTAGAGGGCTTGCAAGTTGAGCTGATAGGTCCTTGCAGCTAGACCTAAGGCATACTGTCTGTCATCCACCTACTTAACCGCACAGATGAGAAGCAGAAACTTTTCATCTGGTCTGATCTCCCGCATACATACAGATACACACATGCATTTATAGGCTGCAGAGAAACTACATATTTAAAAACAAACAAAATGAAAGCAAACACAAAATTGGGAGGTACCATGTGAAGCATATAAGCACATTGGGTGTAAAGCCCAGTCTCCAGAGGCTGCTGACTATTGTCTCATGCCATGGAGTGAGGCACTAATTACCATAATGCATGGAGCCAATTATACTAGGACCTTGACAGAGGGGAGGGGGGAAAAATCCTTTTCATGCCCTGACAGATAATAAACTTGCTCCTTGGAGCCTGATTAGTTGTGCAGGTTTTCAACACTGAATGGCTGTTTAGTAAAAGAATTCCTTCCTAAGAACACTAGCATTTCATGTACCAATATCCTATTTGATGCATTTCTTTTAGTCTGTTTCTGATATAGGATCATTCAGGCTGGAAAAGACCATTAAGATCATTGAGTCCAACCATTAACCTAACATTGCCAGGTCATCACTAAACCACGCCCCTCAGCACCACATCTCCATGTCTTTTCAATCTCCTGGGATGGTGATGCCACTAATGCCCTGGGCAGCCTGTGCCAAGGCTTGACAACCCTTCTGGGGAAGACAGTTGTCCTAATGTCCAACCTGAACACTCCTCCCCCACTCCCCGGGAGCAACTTGAGGCCATTTCCTCTTGTCCTATTGCTTGTTACCTGAGAGAAGAGGCCAGCCCCAGCTCGCTCCCACTTCTTTTCAGGTAGTTGTAGAGACTAGTAAAGGTCTCCCCTGAGCCTCTTCCAATGCTTGACAACCTCTTCTTCAACTTAAAGATCTGTACCTCCCCCCTCACTGAAGATGTGGAATTGCAGACTGACAAGCCTGGTTAGTGGGAGTAGAGTCAGTAACACCTCCAGGGAATAAGGGGACAGAATGTTTCTAGGTAATTTAATGTTTCAGAGTACTTTTCATTTTAAAAAAATTCTAGCAATTAGGTACTAGTATAAAAAGCACTAAATATTAAATTACTAAAAGGTCATGTTTACATGTTTTGCCCACTAGCCACAGAGGGAAAAAAAGTTAAGCATTTGATTTCACTCTGAACTTTACGCCTTTGATAAATTGAAGATTATTGTTGTATTAAAGCCATTTTGTGTCCTCAGTGGGAGTTAAGACACTCAGCACTTGCAGGATTGAGTCTGAAGTAAGGATGGGAGCAATAATGTGACCACTCTTGAATCATACTGCTTAACATCTGAGAAGGATCAGGAAGACAATCCTTAGCCCTGAGCATTATATACAAATGAAATAGAGGTTATCTGGGGGCAGCATAATTCATTAAATGTTCCTTCTAAATGTAAAACACCAAATTCCCTCGACACAGCCAGCCTTTGAATCTGCAGCCTGGTTGTGACATAAAAAGCCATATCACAGCAAGAGTAAACTTAAAATTCAGAGAAGCTCAGAAGTTCACTCTTAAAGCTCTATTTTCCTCACAACATCTCATAACAGGCAGTGAGGAAAAACATTAGAAATCTCATAGTCTTTTCAAAAAGTGTCTGATTTTAGAAGATAGGACTAGATTCCTAGTTGGTGTCAATCAGGAGATTTACATTAGCTGTAATCTAATTATCCTGTAGCTCTGTCAGCTGAGAAACTGATCCAGGAGCAGTAACAGTCAGTTAGAAATGCATCCATGTGTCGCTTGATCATCTCGTATCTAGAATCATCATGGCTGGAAAAGTTCAACCATCAACCTATCACCACCATGCCACATCTACGTGTTTTTTGAGCACCTCCATCTTTCTCTTTCTCAGACCAGTGCTGGGAAAAAATTTGTAGTAATGTTGTGATCAGATTTTTATGAAGATAAAAATGAAGATAAAATGACATTGTGACTGAAAACTAGCTTGTTTCAAGGGAAGGTGCAAGGTGATCAAACCATGCAAAATCCAAAACCCCCTCACAACTGTAATTGTACCTTGAGACACATACATCGCCCCTGTTAAACAATGCGTTCCTTTAATCTTTGATATGTTTATCTTTATATCAAACCCCCTCATGAAACAGGAAAGGATTATTTGTCCAGTTTGGGCAAACAGGACACAACAGGGTAAGCAGTTTGCTTAATGCTGTGCAGGAAACATATCAGAGGAGCACGAGTCTCTCATGCTGGGCTTACTCCAGTCTCTGGACCACTTCTGCCTGCCTAGTTCACCTTCTGTTATTCAATTAATACAGGCTTTATTGATAATCTTTGGGGAAAAAAGTTATTTATACTGCAACTTAACCAACACAGAAAAGTTGCAATGTCTGCCTTGTGAGCTGACAAATGGAAGGTGATGTATAAAGGCAATAGTTATTGATTTTAAATATACTGTTACCATGCCATTAATAGATCAGGCCAATGACTATAGTGATTTATGATGCTCCACCAGCACTAAGATAAGGAACAGAAAAAGGATGCCTTGCTCTGAGTGATTCCTTTTTAATTCAAAATCTGTGGGGGCTTACCTTAAAATATATGATACTATCAAGTTCAGCAAGCTGCATGATTTATTAAACCAGGGTCACCATTTCTTCCTGTCAGTTATATGCAATCAGTTATTGTAGGTGCCTATCACTCCTTATAGATTTATTTATAGGGGGTCAGAGGTGGCCTTTGAAAAGACTTTCACATGTGGGTATCAAGCACAATACCCAAGAACTGACTTGCAGCTGGCCAGTAAAATCAAAGTTTCAAGCTACTTTATCCGTTGATAGAAATCTTGTAGCCTTGTGCTACAGCTCTGAGAATCTGACTCCTTGTCAATGACCTGGTACCTGACCATTTCTGGCACGGTTTTACCCTGGCAAAGTGTAGTGATGCCAAGATGTTCTCTCAGAAAACTACAGAATGTTCTACAGCATCTCGTGTCAGGTATTCCGTACCTGAAGTTGGTGGAACAAAGCATGTTATTTCCACTTAGTGGGAAGAAACCAACAATATTATTTCTTCTGCTCTAGTGTCAGGGTGTTTTATTTCCACTGCAGTGGCTGTGTAGGCTCTCAGAACCAATAAGCCAACGTTCACCCTGCTGAAAAACAAAACAAACCCAAAAAACACCAATCAACCCAAAAAACCCACACAGACAAAACCCCCACTACTAGCTACCATCTGCCTAGCTGCTGTTGTACTTACTTAGCCAGTAACAATGGAAATGTGACTGTCTTGAATCCCATATCTCAGAGGGGATGGGAATAGAATCATAGAATCACAGAATGTTAGGGGTTGGAAAGGACCTAGAAAGATCATCAAGTCCAACACCCCTGCCAGAGCAGGACACCTAGGTAAATAAACTAAAATAGGGAGTTGGAGAAGATCTCAGAGCAGTATAGGCTATAGCACCTGGATTTGTAGCAGCAAGCAGAAGCAGTACCACAAAGCAGGAGGATGCTCAGCACCCTCAAGCTGGAAGCATGGTGAGGTGGAGCTATGAAGGTGGTCTCCAGCACCACACGGTCTCTCTGGCACCGGCTGAGGTCACTGTGGCTCTGCACCTCCTGCTGCTTTTGGAGCAGCATTTTGCTCCTGGAAGAAAGGAAACAGCAACAGATTTTTCTTTTTTTTTTTTTTTCCTCCTCAGCACATAGAGTTTGTAAAAACAGGGACTAGCTGATGGTTGTAATTTTGATGGAGATTTACCTGTAGGCAAGATGGCAATCAAACCCACACTATTAACAGAAGGCTGATTGAGTTAATGAACTACAAACGGATTCAGTCTGTCTAACAATCTATCAGTTTGTCTTTCCTCTTGCAGTTTGTTCCCATTTATATCTCGCTGTATGGTGACTGTAGGTGAATACCTAATACCCCCGTAAATATAAAATTGTTTGAGGGAGGACTGATGGATGCTTAGGAAGGAAAAGAGGATCTGATACACAGGGTAACTGAATTTATCACTGCTCAGTTGAACACAGTTAATTTGGTCTACACAACTGAACTAGCAGGTAGGTGTTCAAAGAAACATTTAGATGTGGCACTTAGGGACACGGTTTAGTGGTGACTTGGCAGTATTAGGTTAACGGTTGAACTTGATGATTTTAGAGGTCTTCTCCAACCTTGACGATTCTGTGATTATATGTAACATTACCCTTTGCTTTTATCAAACAGTTGGTCTGGACCAAATGTTGGTCTTTAACTCATTGGACTATGTATGCAAGCAACACATCCTTAACTTAGATGACTCACAGTCTGAGGCATTAAATAATATACAGGAACCATTGTGCATAGATACTGGAGACTGGTGCTCCAAAGTAACAATAACATCTTCTGAGGAGCAAGGAAGAGATAGAGATGGGAGGAAACATCAAAACTGTCTTCTGTGGGTCAGAAACTGAGGCTTGGTAAGCTTGCAGCCTAAACTGATGCTGCAAAGCTCATCATTTGATCTCCAGGAGATTTCCTTCTCTATGGGGAACCCTAAGAGCCTGCAAGAAAAGATTTTCCATCTTCCCCATCAGTCAGGTTCAAAGAGAAGGGACTGAGACATTAGCAGATGAGGACTAGACTACTAATTGGTCAGGAAAGCATAATGCACAGCTCAGAGCTGGGTCCAATCTGAATCCGAAAAGCCCCCTCCATATCAGACAGGCTTTCTACCTTTTTGATGAAGTTACTTTAAGTGACTTTTTCAGATGTATCAGAAGAAGTTTACTACATTCAGCTTCTAAACCAGCATGTACATTTTGCCTTCTTGCCAGAGCTTGCCACCAGTCCTCAAGGGAATCTCCTGCCTTTCCCCTGGGGTCAGACACAAGCAGGAAAGCAGAAAGGAGAGCACACAACACAGTTGTAAACAACGCTGTAAAGAAGTATGACACTGAAATAATGATACATCCATTTGAGGGTGGAAAGAAGCCCTGTGTTTGCTGGGAAGGCACTTGTGAGTGCTACCAACGGAAGTAAGGAGCAAGAACCTATGGAGACAGATCAGCATGAGACTCCCAGAGCAGAAGCTGCTCTCTTTTAAGCAAGGTAACAATGTCTCTCACCTGCTGCAAGAGCAAGATCAGTTGGAGTCAGATTTTCCCCAGCTATATTTGTCTGTCTGCAAGTGAGGCTCTCAGTGGTGGGGGCACAGGCAGGTGCAGGCAGTCCATAGGTGTGTTTTAATAGAGGATGTGAGGCTGTAGCAGAGGCTTCCTCTTAGCTGAGTAATTCTCCCAAGTAATAAACAATAAGACAAGAGGAAAAGGCCTCAAGTTATGCCCATGGAGGTTTAGATTGGGTATGAGAAACAATTTCTTCCCTGAAAGAGTTGCCAAGCCCTGGCACAAATTACTTAGGGCGGTGGTGGGATCACCATCCCTGGAGGGAATCGAAAAAACATGGGAATGTGGTTCTGAGGGACATGGTTTACTGGCGGACTTGGAAATGTTAGGTTAACACTTGGAATTGATCTTAAAGTTCTCTTCCAACCAAAGCAATTTTATGATTCTCACTGAGGGGCTAAGGTGCACAGATCTGTTGATGGTTGGACTTGACCCTAGAGGTCTCTTCCAATCTTAATAATTCTGTGTCTCTTGTATAATTAAGAAATGTAAATGAGGAGTCTTATGCAAAGTCTTCTAATAAAGAGGTGACCAACTCTTCTAAAATCCAAACTCAGAGTTGTGCATGGCAATGCTGTGTTTTGCCATCTTCCCTTCATTTACACATGCATGATAATACAATATCTATGGGTGTTCTGACAGGAATCTGTGTTCTTAAAGCCTTAGGTACAGCAGGTGGAGGAAGATTTATAACCCATTTACTCCTATTTCATCTATTCCTTAACTAGCTCTTGCACATTATTCATTTTATTTAATAGAAGAGTATTCCGTGACCTGTCATGAAGCATTGAAAAGCCTCTTTAAAGCACAGAGAATCCTCCCCCTCCCAAGTTTTCTGATGGTGTGTCACAGCTAATCACTGATTAATACATGTCTCTACAACTCCAAGTTTATCCTCAAGTTACTTGGATCAGACAGGGGGTTCCAGAGACTCTGCTGCCACTGAATTCACTTCCTTCAAATTTAACATGAAGTTTAATCAATAAAAATAACAGCAGCAGATTTGTCTCATTCTGCTTTTTTTTGTGCCTGAAGTATGAATGGCTTTCAGCTGTTCCTCCAGAGATACCTTTGTCATTTATTGAGCACTTTGTGCTTCACAACAATTCTTATTACAATGTCACAGCTTCAGTTTTCCTTGCCCCAATGCTCTTGACAGAAAAGGAAGCATCATTGGGTGCTCGTGTGTAGACATGATCTAAATCTAAAACAGTGTCCATCATGTACTTGCACATGCAAATAGTAAACATGCTTGAAAAGAGAAAAAATACAACTTAAAAAAGGTGGAAAACCTCTACATCAGAAAAATAGGGTGGAACTGCTTGGTAGGAACTTCAGTGGATGGGTCAAAAATGAAATCTCAGCTAAAAGCTGCCAACTAAGTGAAGTCTTAATCATGACCCATAAAAAAATAAAAGAGTTGTTTGCTTTTTGCTTTTTTATGCATATAAAGACTGTCTGATAGGCATTTCTTAAAGGAGGGGAGGGAGAGGAGAGCAGAGACTTTATGTTCACTGTTCAAGTCCTGTCTTGCCTGCCTGTGAGAACTAAAAAACTACTTAAGTTATAACATGGGAAGAGTCAAGAGCAAAAATGTTAAGTGTTTAGGAGAGGAAATGTTTTTAGGCTTAACTGTTTTGATTTTTTTCAGTGTGTTTAATTTTAGTGAGCAAAAAGCGTTTGGAAAGAGGATGTTTTTATTTAAAATTCAACATTCATAATCCTTATGCTCTGGTGTGAAAGCTGCACTAGATGAGTGCTAGCTTGGCAGATCTCCCAGGGGCTTCAGTGGGCAGGATTTTACCCATTATTTTTAAAGCAAACAAGTATTCTCAGTCCAGAGAAGAGAAGGCCCTGGGGAGATCTTATCGGGACCTTCCAACAGTTAGAGGGAGCTTATGAAAAAGAGGGAGAGAGACTTTTTATGTGGGCAGATAGTGATAGGACAAGAGAGAACAGTTTTAAACCGAAAGGAGAGTTAGATGAAATTTTAGGAAGAAATTCTTCACTCAGAATGGTGAGACACTGGAACAGGTTCCCCAGAGAAGCTGAAGTGCTGAAAGCAAGTTTGAATGGGCCCTGGGCAACCTGGTCTAGTGGGTGGCATCCCTGCCTACAGAAGTGGGGTTGACACTAGAAGATCTTTAATGTTCCTTCCAACCCAAACCAGTCTATGAGTCTATGATGTATAGGGAGAAAAAACCCAAACACACAAGCAGAAGAGAATGAATTCACATTTGACTGCAATAAAGAAATAAGAAGAAAACAGCTTCACTTTATCAAAAAACCTTTGCCACATCAGCCTTCCACAGAAAAGGTTTTGACAGACCACTGGGTCAGGTTTGTCATCTGAAGATATCTGCCCTAACTATATTTCAGAAATAAAAGGGTTTCTTCAGTTTGTTGGTTGTTTTTTTTTTTTGACTCAGTGACTTGGCAGACTCTCAGCCTTTCATCTCACCTGATGGATTTCCTAAAATTCACAATCAGAGAGAGTAGCTCAAATTCAGACCATGGCAGAATTTCTCATTGGAACTGCCAAGAACATTTCCTCTCCCTTTTAATACTTATTTAGTGACTTTTATGCGACACCATTAACACCATTATCTCAGCATTGACAGGATGACTGTAAACTGTATATTCTCTTCTTTGAGACATTTGAACTGGATAAAATGCTAGCAAATGTGATCCTAATTAAGAACTAATCCTGCACAATAGTCGGGGACTTTTAGATCTTTATGAGTAAAAGGAATTTCTTCATTTTTAATATTTTTAAATCTGTGGTAGGCACAGGGTAATCTTCTTAATTTGTTACTTTCCTGTAGAAGATCAAAGCACGTTGTAAATCAACCTTTATTTGAATATATTTCTCCTTTCATACTCTCTAGGCCTGGTGTTTTTGGAAATAATCAGTAACCTTTTGGTTGGGTGTACAGAGCAGCTCTGTGGCTAAAAAGGAATTTAAGTATATTTTCATGGTTATAAGTATACTTAATGTAAGTAAAGTTCCACTTAACTTCAGTGTAAATATTTGTACTCCTAAAACCTAGTGTAATAGGGATATACAATAAGACAAAATCACAAGCAAACCTAAACCCACACACCCTAAATGTTTAGGTTTACTACCGAGGTTTGCTATGCGGACCAAGGTCTGCTAAATCTTGTGTCCCACACTGGGGAGTGCAGAACAAAAGCTGCACCTGACCAACTAGGGATTCCATTCCATATATGTCATACTTGAGAGAAAGCTGAGGGTCAGTTTCCATTTTTTTTTTTTTCCTTTCCTCTTCCTGCTCTCTCTCCTCTTCTCTAGTGGCCAGCATCTGAGGTGGATTAAGTTCCTGAATCCAGCTCCAGGATCCAGCCCTTCAGTCTGGTTCCCGTCTGCTGCTGAAAGCCTTCTGTTGCAGTGTCAGTCAGGCTGGTGACAGTTGCCATCAAGGGGGCTTGGGGGTTTGGTGCTGGCTCTGCATAAATTTGTATGCATTTCACCTGTTACTATTTTCATTAAAATGATTTTAGTTATGGTATTTTGCACACACCCCCCTTTTTTTTTTTCCTTCCCCCCCTCCCCAATCCACAACTCACTTTCTTGTTCCCTTTCCCTCCCCTCGGGGAGAGAGAGGGAGGAAGAAGGGGTAGTGGAGAGCGTCTGTCTCTGGGTTAGTGGTTGATCCAGCCCTAACCCTCCACAACCCCCAAATCCGTAAAACCGCAAACACACACCACAAACACCCACAGACAAAACCACAAACAAAACACTGCAAACCCCACAAAGATAAGAACACAGAACTGCAAACAAACTCACAAAACCCCACAAAACACAAACCTCACACTCTGCAAGAACACACCGCAAACATAAAAACAGACCTGCAAATTTCTCAAATAATAACCACACAAAACCCACCAACAGAAAAGCCACAAGTGGCAAACCACAAAAGCCACCAACAGAAAATCCACCAAAACACAAAAACCACAAAACCACAGACAGCAGAAATAAAAAATCCTCAAAGAAAACTCACACAAAACCCCCACAAAACCCAGCAGAGAGACCCCAACTCCCAGAGACCCCCAAACCCCGACTACTGCGAAACCACAAAAGGCAAAACTGCAGAACCCGACAAAACCCACAAAAAAAATAAAAAAAGAAAAAAAACCACAAAAAGGAAAAAACACCAAAGAGGAAAAAAACAGACAACAAAGTAAAAAACTACAACAAAGTAAAAAAATACAGCAAAAGTAAAAAACCAACAAAAACATAAAAAAACGCAAAAAAGTAAAAAAAACCCCCCAAATTAAAAAAACAACAAAAAAGGTAAAAAAAAAGGCCAAAAAGAAAAAACAACCAAAACAGTAGAAAACAACCAAAAAAGCAAAAAGCAACCAAAGTAAAAAACAACCAAAAATTAAAAAAACAACAAAAAAGTAAAAAAGCCCCCCAAAAGTAAAAAACCTAAAAAATAATAAACCCCAAAAAGTAAAAACAAAAAAGTAAAAAACACCCAAAAAGTAAAAAACCCAAAAAAGTAAAAAAACCCCAGAAAGTAAAAAAACCCCAAAAAGTAAAAAAACCCCAAAAAGTAAAAAAACCCCAAAAAGTAAAAAAACCCCAAAAAGTAAAAACCACAAAAAACATAAAAAACCAACAAAAAAGTAAAAACCACAAAAAATTAAACCCCCCCCAAAGTAAAAAAGAACCAAAAAGGTTAACCCCCCCAAAGTAAAAAACAACAAAAAAAGAAAAACCCACAAAAAGTAAAAAAAACCCACAAAAACCACCAAAAAAAAGCAAAAACCAACAAAAAAAGGCAAAGCCACCAAAAAAGGTAAAAACACCAAAAAGGTAAAAAACAACCAAAGTAAAAAACAACCAAAGTGAAAACCCGCAATAAAAGTAAAACCCACAAAAAGTAAAAGCCATAAAAAGTAAAAAACACCAAATAAAGGATAAAGAACCAAACAGGTAAAAAACCCCAGAAAAAGTAAAAAAACAAGCAAAGAAAAAAACAAGCAAACTAAAAAAACACTTTTTTTTTTTGGTGGTTTTTGCTTTTTTGGTGGTCTTTTACTTTGGTTGTTTTTTACTTTTTTGCGGGTTTTTTTTGTTTTATTGGTGTTTTTTACCTTTTATTTTAAAATATTTTAAAAAGTAAAATAAACACTAAAGAAGTAAAAACAAAGTAAAAAAGGGACCAAAAAAGTAAAAAAAAACCCTAAAAAGTAAAAAACCCCACAACCCCCCCCCCCACAAAATAGGGAAAAAACCAACCAAAAAAGTAAAAACAAAAAAGTAAAAAAAACCCCCGAAAAAAGTAGAAAAAGCCCAAAAAGTAAAAACTACCCAAAAAGTAAAAAAACAACCAAAAAGTAAACAACAACCCAAAAAGTAAAAAACACAAGAAAAAAGGTAAAAAACACAAATAAAAGTAAAACCCACAAAAATGTAAAAAACACCAGAAAAGTAAACCACCAAAAATTTAAAAAAAAATGAAAACCCCCCCAAAAGTAAAAAACCCCTCCAAAAGTAAAAAACCACCAAAAAGGTAAAAGCCCCCCAAAAAGGAAAAAAACCAACCAAAGTAAAAAACAACAAACTAAAAAAATCACAAAAAAGGTAAAAATCACAAAAAAGGTAAAAAAACACCCAAAGTAAAAAAGACCAAAATTTAAAACCCACAAAAAAGTAAAAACAAAAAAAAATTTAAAATACCAATAACAGTAAAAAACACAAAAAAGTAAAAAAATGCAAAATATAAACTCCAAACTCAACTATGTGCAGATACGGGTGATCACAAAGGATTCTATGAGCCCTGAAAACAGCATACGGGCCTACATACCAAGTCCAAAGCCCTCTACTCAGCGCTGAGGGTCAAACACTTCTAACAGATAAAACTTCCATTCTGAATCGATGGTCTGAACACTTTCAGATTCTTTTCAGTATGAACTGTGTAATCCAAGACTCAGCAATTCAGTCCACCACACGACAACTGGTGAAATACGAATTGGATACTGCCCCCAATTTAGGAGAAACCCTCAAGGCCATACAGCAGGTGAAAATCGGTAAGGCAGCTGGGGTTGATGGAATTCCACCCGAAGTCTGGAAGCATGAGGGCCTTGCACTCCATGCTAATTTTCATGAGTTTGTGGTGCGCTGCTGGGAACAAGGCAAACTATCGTCAGACCTCCGTGATGCAGTCATCATCACTTTGTATAAGAAGAAAGGTACTAAATCAGACTGCTCAAATTACTGCGGTCTTACTCTGCTCTCCATTGCTGGCAAAATCCTGGCAAGAATACTCCTGAACAGATTAATACCTGCTATAGCAGAAGGAATTTTACCTGAAATTCAGTGTGGTTTCAGAGCCCACCTCTCTTTGGGATAACTCTTGTTTCAGAAGGTTAAAGGGTGCATTCCTGGAACAGCTAATTCAGAGGGTACAGAATGACTTCTGATCCATATTATGCCATTTTCTGGTTGCTGGTTTGGGCTTTTTAAGAATTTGGCTGAACAAAGATAAATTCCATCATACTATTCCCACACCATCTATCTTTTATACAGCTTGACATCATGTTAAGATCACCAAATACTCTTCAAAGAAGTATTTCAGGCCAATTAGGAAGAGAAGAAAAATACTCACTGGAAAACAGAAAAATGAGCAGATGGAGAAAACCGCAAATATTATTTCAGTTTCATCTAATTAATTACAGAAGCAAAAAGATTCTCTCAGTATCACTATTTACAAGTGCTGCTCTGTGTGCCCCAGAGTACAGTCCTCAGAAAGGGCTCCTTTGGGCCAGCTGCATCTACAGGATGGACAGAGAATCAGTTTATTTCTTTTAAAAGTGGTTTTCTAAATGAAAATAAAGCTCCTTATTTTCAGAGACAGCCTCCAACCAACCTGTCAAACATAGCTGTTCTCCATTCTCACATCTCTGGTGGTTTTTCCTTATTATTTCTTTTTGTGGGCAAACACTCATTCTGCCGTGGCAGGGTTTCCTTATATCCTGCAGTGGGACAGTAAGCCCACCAAGAGTTTAAAGGAATCTCTTACATCCAGTTTTCCAGTTGTGGGAAAACAATTCTCAGGGAAGGGGAAAGGACTTGTCTAAAATCACACAGTGAGATTAAGGAGACAGCCAAGCACCAAACATCGAGGCTGTGGTCAGATGGTCACCAAGACTGGGTTTATGCCTTACTGGCTAACCTGGCAATGTGAATTGGGTGCAGACAGGCAGGACTTGCTGGTGAATATGGTGCCACGAGAGAATCCAGAGTACAATGAATCCCATATGCCATTCATTCCCATCTCCCAGTGTATTTTGGGATGATGGCCTGCTGCACCTGGAAAAGGAAAGTTAGATCCTGCTTTGGAGGCTCATACTACCACAGGAACAACCCTAGGAAGTTACCATGTCACAAGTAAGCTGCTGTTCGCATGTCACCACGTGTCAGGACATGACAGTTTCCAGGATGCAGTAGGTGGCAACACGGATCTGTTGCTGGCTATGCCCCTGAGGTTGAGATTGGACATTTGGAAAAATTTCTTCCCTGAAAAAGTTGTTAGGTATTGGCCCAGGCTGCCCAAGTTAGTGGTGGAGCCACCATCTCTGTAGGGGTTTAAAAAACAGAGATGTGATGCTTTGCACATTTGCAAATATGGGGAGATCAGCAATATAGTGAGAACTTGTGAAAGGAAATGTTCCCTAGTGTCTCCTTGTACCTTTCTCAGGAAGGTGCCCACCCAACCAACGATGCTGACGGAACACTGAGAGAAAGGGACCTCAGCTATCTGGGATATGGCAGCTCTTGGCTCCTAACATTTGAGTCCAAATCAATTTGGGGCTGAAAAAAATCAGTAAGACAGTGCTGAAATTCAGAATGCTCTTTGGAAGGTCCCCAGATCACGATGTAACATGCAGGAATTTAGAGCAAGTGTTGCTCATCTGAGCACATCTCCCCTCCCTCTCTCCTATGAGCTGTCCAGATTGCTTATCAACAGCTATATTGGTCTACAGAAACATTTTTCAGTTAGCAAAGCACTAAGGTACACACTGATAAATGTGGGCACATAGTTCATTTCCAGGATGCAATTGTGACAAACATTAGAATAGATTGCAGCCAGAGCTGTAGAAGAGTATGATCTCCAGGAATCAGAAATTCATCCCATGGGGTGCACTGTTGGAAATAAGGGCACTGTCAGATTTCCTACTTCACACACACCTAGAGAAGTTTAAGAAATTCTCTCTCCTGGCTCTTTGTGGTCACTTCTCAGTCAATATCACAATCCTCTACCAGTTCTTCCAGCTTAACCTAAGCCAGAGATAGAATCACGGAAAGGTTTGGAAGAGACCTGTAAAAGCCATCTACTCCCACATCCCTGAAGTGATCAGGGACATCTTCAGCTAGAGCAAGCTGCTTAGAGCCTTGTCCAGACTGACCAGGAATGTTTCCAGGGGTGGGACATTGTGATGGTTTGGACCTGGCTCCCTGCCAAATGCCCAAACTCACAGTGAAATCCCTCCCCCTCCCTTTCTCTCTCAGAGTTTAAGAAAAAAAACTACGAGAGAAACTAAAGGGCCCGAAACAACCCGAACTACATCAAAAATATTTATATTTATATATATAGCAGTTATATACAATTAAAATACTATGCACACAGCAGAGGGAACCCCCAAGGGAAAGGGAAAAGGGAAGGAAAAAGGGGAAAAAGGGGNCTCCCACCTCTTTGGGTAACCTGGGCCAGGGTCTCACCACCCTGAGCATAAAAAAAAAAATAAAATCCTTCTATCTGGTCTAAATCTCCCTTTTTTAGTTTAAAACCACCATCCTTTGTCCAGTCACAACAGATCCTGCTAAGAAGCCTGTCCCCATCTTTCTTACAGGCCCTTTAAGTACTGAAAGGCTGCCAGAAGGTCTCCCTGGAGCCTTCTCCTCTCCAGGCTGAACAACCCCAACTCCCTCTGCATTTCTTCATAGGACACGAATGTGACTTGAGAACATCTGGCTGATTGGGCATTGAATCTGTTAGGATTTACATAATCTGTTCTGGTGGCTCAACTGTGAGTTGGTAACCACCAGCTGAAAGATGGTATATGACAACTAAGGACAGTAATGAACAGTTAGAGGTTGTAATATCTTGAAGGCTCCAATTACTGCCATTGTGACTCTGTGACTATGCCTGAAGATAGAGTGTGGGAGTGACTCGACTCTGCCAGTGACTAAGCAATTAGCCCCAAAGGCAACATGGCACATTTCTCTGTGCCTCCATTTCCCATCTGCAGAAGCAGAAGAGTGCTGCACATTCACTTAGCACACTCTGCTTTGACACTAAGTGTGACGATTCAACATTAAACAGGAATCTCTCAAATACATCATGAAGGAGCTAGGAATTGACTGGAACAATAGTTGGAAATTACTGGAGATGAGCCCACATCCTTGCAGGAACAACACTTACCCTTCATCTCCTTGACATTCTCCTTTTCATACAAAGATCAGAAAGACCTCCTTTCCATGTATTAAGATCACATGGCAAGGTTTTTCTTGGAGCAAAATGCCTGCTAAAACATTTTGGTTTATGTAAAGGCACAAAGTGGTATTACCTATGGGGCTTCAGGCAGCAGGGGCCTCCAGGCAAAATACTCTAGATGCTGAAGAGGAAATGCAGTTACCGAAGTCAAGTTTATGTTTTTTAACCTATTTTTCTTGAGATAACTTTGTCAGATTGTCAAACAAACTCTCCAAAGGGATTTGAGTCACAACCACATTAAACTGGAATCCAATCTTGTTATGCTGGCCTCAGCGAGTGGATATTCCCTCTGAGCAAGCCTGCACTGTATTAAGCTGCCTCCTGTTTCTCCAAGCTAAGCTGTGAATGTATAATCATATTTCCTTTTGAAAATGACTTGTTTTTCTTCATTACAGAAACAGGATTGATTTTCCTACAGAGTGTTCCACTTGTCGAAGCAGCTATAATCACATTGCAGGGTAATGTCCTGACACAAGAAATTCCCACAATTAAAACTGTAACCATTCTGGATACTTGCTGGGTTGAATTCGAATCTTCATATCTATTTGGAATAGGTCCACTGAGTACATGGGCCAAATCCACAGCTTGTGCAAATCAGAGTCACTGGAGCCCCATCTGTGGATGCCAACTGTGGCTAGAACTACTTGCTTTCCATGAAATAAGCAGAGTTACTCTAATACTGCTATGATAAAAGGAAAAAATTGGACCAATACATCAAAAGAATTTCCTTTTCATATCACTGAATAATAGAAGCTACATAAGTTTAAAAATTCTCCAGTATTCCAAACATTCCCTCATCTAACCCTAAATAAAATGAAGTGGAGGTGGATACAAGGAGAGCAAAGTTTCAGTAGCTACCTCAGGAGAGGCTCAGTGCCCCGAGAACTCCCATGCTAAGCCACTGTATGAACACACTAACTCAACAGGCTATGTTTTGGGTGAAGAGCTTTGCAATTTAATGAAGAGAGGGGAGTGGTATAACCGCTGTCCCTGGCTGTTCAAAGAACATGGAGATGTGGCACTTAGGGACATGGCTTAGTAGTGGCTTGGCAGTGTTAGGTTAACAGTTGGACTTGATGATACCTGAGGTCTTTTCCAACCTTAATGATTCTGTAAGTGATTCAAATGCTGCCTTTGCTGCCTCCTCAGCAAGTCACAGAATCACAGGATGTCAGGGGTTGGAAGTCCATGATTTCTTCCTGAAATTCTGTGATCAAGCTACCACCTGTTCTTATAAAACCACAAAAACAAAACTCAAAACATTTACAACTACCTTCTCTAGGGCTTTACCTTTTCCCAAGCTTCTTTCCCTCCATTGTGATGTCTACCTTTGGAGACTTTTCTTCTTGCTTTGTCTTTCTTCATCAGAAGAGTCCCAACAGAATAGACTTTAGCTCAAAGAGACATTTTCCAGATTGCTGAAGAGGTCTCCCTTAACTGACCTGTCCTTGAATATCTGCAGAAAACAAATTAAAATCAAAGCCAGCAAAGAGGTGCAAACCACTCTGTGGTAATACTAAAATGATTCTGCAGGTCATTCTCCAAACTCCCAGCAATCATTTATAGCCCTAGTAAGGGTGTCCCAATTTGGAATCACAGAATGGTTAAGGTTGGAAGAGACCTCTAAGATTGTCAAGTCCAACTGTTAACCCAACACTGCAAGGTCACCACTGAACCATGTCTCTTAAGAACTACATCCAGACGTTTTTTTGACACCTCCAGAGGTGGTGACTCCACCACTGCCTTAGGCAGCCTGTTCCAGGGCTTGACAACTCTTTTGAGGGAGAAATTATTCCTAACGTCCAACCTAAACCTCCCTTTTCACAATGTGAGGCTATTTCTTTTTGTCCTATCACTTGTTAGTTGGGAGAAGAGACCAATCCTCACCTTGTTCCAACCTCTTTCAGGGAATTGTAGAGAGTGAGAAGGTCTCACCTGAGCCTCCTTTTCTCCAGACTATACAACCCCAGTTCCCTCAGCTGATCCTCACAAGCCTTGCGCTCTAGATCCTTCACCAACTTCGTTCCCCTTCATTTCATATTCTTTTTGTTCATATTCACCTTTCCTGGATAAAACTCTCATTCACATGCTCTGAATCTCCCTCTTCTCTCTTGTACACACACACTAACACATGTACACGCCAACATACTCCTGCAAAATGTTGAGAATCCAAGTAAATAGCAAATAATTAAGACAAAATGCATTTTAAATACAAAGCTGAATCACAGTTCCCTCTGCCTGGCAGCAGTTAGGTGATATAAAACCAACTACAGATTTGCCCTAAAGGGCACCTCTGCATTTCCTCCATTACAGAGAGATGAATGTTTAAAGCAGTGCAAACAACAGTGCTGCTGAATTTGCAGCTCCACCAGTTTTCTGAAGGTCAAGCAGGTCTGACCTCCTAATAGACATATAGCATTGCATGTGCCTCCATACACACACAAAAGTGAGTAAAAATAAACAGTGTTTACCATTCACTTGCCTTTCACTTACATCCACTTAGTATTATCTATTGTACTCATTCCAGTGGAGAACATCATGCTATTAAGGGAGGCCAGCTCTGCCAAGTGTTAGTCCCCCAGAGGGGAGTCACCCATGTGTTAAACATTCTTGCTCTCATAATAGAAAGCTATGCTCTATATTTCAATGACAATTCACTTTGTGTTTATAGATGAGGGGCTTGGGAGTGCATCCCAGCAAACAGTGTTTGCTTTTGATGCCGAGAGAGCGGGCAATAAAATCACGTAGTGGATACTGGTTTGTGAGACAGATGTGTCTTGCAGCAGTCAGCAAACCAGATACAGAAGTTCATCTCAGGCACTTACCGTGTGTGTGTAACAGCCTTGCTCAGTTACGAAGGGCCATGAACACACTGGACTTCCAGAGGCGGCAAGGAGTTAAAAGCAGAGTGGCTGGAGAGCATCAAGAAATGTAGCATCCATTTACAAGTATGTAAACAAACAGTCATTCTGAAGGCATCCTGCAGCAGAAAAGATGGAAATATCTCAGGCTACTTCATCTGCTTTAGAATTATAGCATGTCCCAAGTTGGAAGGGACCCAGGACTCCTGTCTATGCACTGGACACTCACCCAAAAACCCCTACACCATGTGGCTAAGAGCATTGTCCAGATGCTTCTTGAATTCTATCAGGCTTAGTGGGGACAGCAGATTTCACACAACATTGTTGCTCTAAGTAGACAATATGTAAAAGTGGAGGAGGGAAAAAGAAAGGAATTACAGATTCCTCATGGAGCCCTCCACCCAACAGTCTGCTAAGAGATTTTGGCATCTTGAAGCAGCATGCACTTGGAAAAAACGTTCCAGTTTTGGTTTCCTTTAAGTAGATTTGACTTTGTCTCATTTAAAGCGAATGTGTTGCCTTGTTGACATGAAAGTTTTGATGACACACCACCCTAATTGTTCACTGCAGTAAAGAACAAACCTGCAGCCAATGCTCTGTGACATGTTTTTGTGCTTCTCGTTGTTATAGTTTTCCACCAACTGATCATCACAGCAAGTCAACCTGCAAATAAGTACTCCTGAGCACTTTAATGAGGCCCTTATCTCCAGCCAACTTAGGAATACTCATCGGGCTCTCCCCTGTTGAACGGCAGCAACTCCAAATAACCCTTCCATTATAAGGAATGCGCTGCTGTCAGAGATGTCAGGTTGGAGGGGCAGCAGGCTTCTGAAGCCGCCGTTGCATCATTCTTTTGCTGGGCCAAGGTACAATGCCTACCGGAGTGATTAGAGCAATTACTCAGCACTGTTTGTCACAGGCAATCAGATCTGACCGGCATGAATGCAGCCGTGACCTAGACCTGCCTCTCTAGCAAAGCATTATTATTGGTTGTCATCTTCATCCTCTGCATGTGTCTAAGTTGGAAACGCACTAAGAAAACTTCCTAGCAATTATTTCTGTATTCTTTCTCTCCTTGATGGGCCTCTCCAATCATCTGGTGCATGCTTTTCTCCCCTTTTGTCTTCCTGCTTGTGTTCCTGCTGTATTGTGGCTTTCTGCCAATGAGTTGAGAGTTTCTAGTGCCACCTTTTTCTGTTTTTAGCTCGCATGAACCAAAGGAGGCTGCTTACTGGGACCCAGTGGAAGGTATGAGAACCTCCAGCCTTAGGAAGCCCAAATATCTGTACATCTCCTTTACAGCATTTTCTATGGCAAATGCAACCAGGTATGGATATTTCATAGTATACTCCTTATTAAGATTTTTAAAAATGCAAATAAAAATATGTTGCTCAAATTGATGCAAAGAAAGTTTTGCTATTTGTTTGTGTGGCTGGAATTAGGATATGGCAGAAGACTTACACTTGAACCCTGACTCAAGTTGCCTGGCCCCTGCACATGGTTGCTCACTCTTGCTCTTCATTTCATCTTAAGCTTTGCTTGAGATCTTTAGGAAAGCAAGGACAAGAACATCTCTGCTCTTCTTTCCCTTTCTTCTTTTACACAGATAAAAGTATTGAGCTGTGCTGCACCTCTGTGTGCTGCCACATTCTCTTTTTGTTCTTTTAATCCTACGCACATGCAAGAAAAACACTTCACCAGTATTATCAAAGAATGAGCTAAAAGGCCTAGACATGCACTTCAGGAGGCTGAGATGCCACAGTGGTATGACTTTAGGCAGACAAATGGATGAGGAAGCTTGAGGCTGCCTAGGACTATTCAACAGCACAAATACCCTGCATCCGGATGTGGGAGACCATAGGACATAACTTCATGCAGGTCATGTCAGCAGAGGTTCTTACACTGATTCTATCAGCTCTTAGTGAGGAAAAGAAAAAGCTCCTGTCACAAGAACTAGTGTGTGAACAACAAGACTTCAAATCTCAGTAAGGGCAAGATCTTCAACGTGCATTATTGTGATTACTGTTACTACGGCAAATGCCCGCATGGCTACTTGCAGCTATTACCAGTAATGAAGGAATAAAAAGCTCTCTGACCACAAACAATCCCAGCAGCAAATTTTTCACATTAGTATAGTAATTTCAGTATTGCTTTTAAAACAGTTTTTCAAAGCAATCAGCAACACAGTATTAAACACTAAATGCTTTGTAATTATTTTTCCAGAAAGGAGCTACATACTAGAGAGCTAATAAGACATACTATGCTTTATGATGGTCTAAGGATCCTGAATTTTAGGCAGCTTCCCAAATACTTTGCTGGAATCAGGAAACATCTACTTAAGGAGGGCACTTACAATGATTCTTTCACATACCTCATCTTCCCTCAGCTTGGAAGAATGAGAAGTTTAGCACTTTGATACTTTTTGGATACCATGACTAACAGTATTGGGATGCAGGGCACCACAAAGAGCATTTCAGCTCTCTGAATTCAAGGATAAAGCACTGGCATGCTTTGTAGTTTGTCAGATCCTTAAATCCTTTGAAAAGGTTTAAGGATAAATCCTACAGTTAGCTAGAAAATAATACACATTTGAAATAATAGAATAAAATTGCAAATAGATGAAGTACAAAAATATATTACTGAGATTATACTTAAGAAGTATCCTTCTGAGCTGATTTAGCACCTCAGCTGCTTGTCAGACTGGCTGGTGAGCCTTTACAACCTACCCCCAGGGATGGTATACCCTGAGCAAATCTGAAAGGTGTATCTTTCTTCTCACCAGTGAAGGTGGTCACCAGTGCAACTGCTCTGCACAAGCCATGTTTTAGGCAGCTCAAAAAAGAGTAATTATCTCTTTCTATTCCCCCTCCTTTATTGACAGTAAGGAAGTAATGATCACCATCAATTCTTTTACATTTTCTTTAAGGTTAATAGTTATCTTAATTGGCAAATTCCTGACTTCAGCTTTAGTCTGCCTGCTCTTGCAGTCTAGGACACAATAGCAGAGCTTTCCAAACCTTACAGCATTTGTCAATAGGTGCATCTTCTTAAATGTAAGTGTAATCAGCCTCTTAATAGCAACCTATGTGTGCTAGTTAAAAATGAAAGATGAGACCTTCGTTTGGATTGTTTTGATTTGGTAACCTCTCCATACTTGCTGTTAGGTAATGTAAGGTCCCTTCAGACCTAGCTTAGAAGGTGAAGGTTGATATTCTGGAAGAAACCAGAACCGCTCCAAAACTGTCATCTCACTCCGTCCTATGCTGGCCATTTGGAGCAGCTGTTGTGACATTTCTTCAGTCTGAGGCAGAAAAAATAGTTGATACAAGGCTTCCTTAAATGTTCTTATAATTTATTGCTAGGAAATGCATGGTTATGAAGGCAATGTGGCATACAAAACAACTACAGAAATTTCAAAGTTCTGAGGCTTGAATATATGTATTCTTGACTCTAAGAACCGAGTTTAGTTCTGTGGCTGCAAAAAGGAGAGTACGTGTGCTAGGGTAGTAGTCACCCTCCAGCTTTACACTACACCAGCAGCACAGAAAAGCTATTAGCTGAGTATATTTGTGACCACAGTAAATCCAACAATAGGCCACTAATTCCAGATCAAAAACTTTCCAGCTACAGGATGTAAAGCACTGAGCCAGGATAATCTAACTCCAGCCATTTAGATGTGGTAAAAGTATTTGACTGTATTAATTTCCTACTTCTGGAGTTTCTGCCAAGTTACATACTGTCTGCATGCTGCTTTCAAACTTCTGGTTTAAACTAGCATCTGATCTGTCTTCTAGAGCATCCCCAAAAAAGAAAGCTTGCATAAACTGTGTAACTCATCCAGCTAATTCAGCAGTCACGTGAGCATGTCTAGATGGGACCTGTACCCCTCTGTGCTCCACTGGGGAGCAGGTCTGATGCAGTAAGTGCAGAACATCAGCTTTACATTTAGTATGGGAAGTAAAGGTGAGGAAAAATTTCCCCTTGGTCTGAAACTAGCCTCATGAATTCTCACCCTGTCTAAGCTGCATATAATATTAACCACATATGAATAATCTGCTCCCATTGTTATGGTAAGTGTGGTCCTCTATATCTGCTGCTGCTGGCTTCTGATTCTGTGAATTCACCTGCAGTGACATAACTGTAGCCAGTCCAGGTCTGTGGACTCTGCTCCTGTTATTCTGTTTACTGTTACATTCGATTTCTAAAAGCTCTTCTGTGTCTATCAAGTGCAGATTATCCATATAAGAAGCCTAAAACAAAATTAGGAGAACTACAAAGCATTGGTCTGGTAGTTAAACCAAAGAAATAATTTTGGTTTCTTTTAAAATAACTTTTTCTTCACTTTTTGTCAGAGGGAAAACATTTTTCCTCTTTACTTTACTTATGCTGCTTTAGATAGAACAAGACTGTGTAAGAAAAGAACAATATAACCAAACACAGCATGGATCTAGAGCAAGTTAAGTTGCAACATGCAACTTAAGACTTCTAGAGCAAACATTTACTTCTTCTGTAGCTTTTCTCTTTAAATGTTCTCAGCTGAGGATTTATACTTTTCTCCTGCATGCAAAACCTATATTGATGCAGAAAAATAAGAGAACACTGTTGGCTTAGGCTTCATGTTTTAGGCTGGATTGTTGTGTTATAAACATTTCCTTTTGCCTTTTTTCTACATTTAACCTGCATCTGGGGCTAAACTATAGCAGCTTTCACACCAGGGTGCCCCTCCCCCCCAGCAAAGAAGATGGATTGGGAAAGGAGAGGTGACCCATGGGGTGAAATGAAAACAGATTTAATGAAATACCAACACCAATATAAATTATGCAAAGACATACTCATGCCAGTGAACTCGCAGCAGTTATCACAAACAGAAAACCATCCTCAGGAGCAAGATCAGAAGGAGCCCAAGCAAAAGCCTCCCTCCTCAGCAAACTTCCTTCTTTATACTGAGCATGATGTTTATGGGAATGGGATACACCTGTAGCCAACTCAGCACAGCTGACTCTAACCTGCTAACACCTGCAGGCCATGGCTGGCCTTGGATTCTGTCCCAGCAAAACCAGAACACCTTTGCATTGTATTTCCAGCATGTAGTTCTGTTATTGCTTAGCACAAAAATGGAGACTTTGCCTCTGATTGCTTCAGGTCTTCCAGAAAGAGGCTATTGCTGCAGTGACTTCATTGCACTCTTCCCTGGAGTATGTATGCACACAGCAGGCACTCTGTATTTCTCATTTAACCCTTCAGAGACACACATTAGTAAATGACATGACATGCACAGATACTTTGCATAGGATCTTAAAACCAATTATTCTCTTCCTATATAACAAGAAGAAGTCAGATTTAGATACAGGACTGAACTGCATATATATTTCATGCATCAAGTTTTGTATTACCCCCAAGAGATCATTTGATTCAGGCCACTGCTGAATCCCTTTTTCAGTGTAGCTTTCTGTTGGGACCATGGAGTCTCTGACTTATCTCTTTGCTCTAAGTAAACTTGCTCTGCACGTATTTACTGCCTGATTTAAAAAGACTCCTTAAAACAAGGATATATTTCTTTCATCCTCTTACTTGTCATGTTTCCAGTCTTGTTATGTGAGTTTCATAGACAATACTTCTGCTTCCTACAAGAGGTTTTGTATTCTATAATTCCTTCTCTCAGAGAAAAATTGGATGACTTTCCTCACTTCCACTGGTTATTATTACACAGAGTTTGCATCTCAATAGGAGACCACAAGGTCAAAGGGTCATATTTTCCCAAGGCTGGTCAATATATGATACAGCACAGGTAGCATGTGGCAGATACTACTTACTCTGCTGTGTTTAATGATAGTGTAATTTCACAGTAAAATCAGAATTGCTAATCTGCAGATAGATTTTCAAAAGTGTCACAAGTGTTTTACAAAGAAAAGTACCTGGGAGACAGTGCTCGTGGGTTCTAGTAGATTTAAGGTCACCTCAGTAATGAAGCTGAACATCAGTTTGAATTAACAGCTTGAAGATGGTTAGAAAAAAAGAAGAGTGCTTATGGAGCTTGCCTGAAGTCACTGAGGCAGAGTGCAGAAGCACTGGGTTAGAATCATCTTCTGAGCCCCACTCTTTCCTTTTAGTTCCCATGGCTTACTTACCTGCCACTCCAGTAGCAGTTTAGCAAATTTAGGTCACACTGTTGTGTCAATAAAACATAAGTATCCATTACTGGAATTAATACATACTTTCAGCTCACATTTTAACAAGATTTGTGTTGGGGACATGCATCTAAGTGAGCACAGTAAAGCTCCTGCAGCAGTGGATGAGACTGAGTGATTTTTACCAGTACTTTACATGCTACTTTTTTGTTTCAAGAAAGGCATATTAAAAAGAACTGCTCGGGTCTTATGCAAGAGCAGGATCTATGCAGAAAATATTTGCTTGTATCACTGTATAAAGACTGCAAAACTAATGATGAGCAATAGGCTTTTCAAGAAATGACAGGGAGAAAATTGTGCCGAGGCGAATACACAAAAAAATGCCCCTTAAAAACGACTCTGTCCTTACAATTTACCTGTTGACTTGATGAGCAGGACCCGAGGGGCACTTGCTACAGGAAGTTAAATAGGGTTAAAGTATCTTCTTTGTTGTTTTACCAGAGGCTGTTCACAAAAGTAAGGTGGGTTTGCTCAGAGTTTTATTTCAGGTCCTTCTAAAATAAGGAGGGGAATGCAAGACCACAGAGTGTTCAGACCTTCGATGGTGGTTTAAACTTTCATTTTAGCTGGTGATTACTTGTTTTTCAGCCCAGTTGGCTCTGCAGCAAAGCATAACAGCCATTTTCCCAGACTAAATGGATTCCCATCTAATACATTGATGTTTAAACTTGAAGTGGTCCAGCACTCCTTACTAATGCTTAATCTACAGCTGTGCTTAGCATCAAATATCTCTTCTTGCTAATTTCTTCATGAAGTGACCGATATAATTTTTACCAGAGTTCAACCTCCCTTTGCTTTATGATCCTATAAATCTCACCTACAGCATCTTTACCATCCAGGTAGGATAATGACTTGCAGCCAGGGAGTATGTTCAAGTTCTAATAGAGTAAAATCCCACAATACTTGTTGGGAATAGCTCCTTAACAGGTTTCTTTTAGCATTTTCTGTTAAGTAGAGGAGAACAGACATCCTAGAGGAGACTATCTTTGACACCCTAGAGAATCACAGAAGACTATCTTTACATTGGGCAAGGAGAATGAAAATACTTGGCCTAGAGTAATTTAGTGCTTGTTGCTCAATTCCCAGTCCTGTTATCTGTAAATTCATTGTAGATCTGTAGTCATGTAGTAAGAACAGCAGCAGTGTGGGATATACAGTCAGTACTACCCTTAGTAGGCAAGAGTATGTGGTGTCATTATAGGAGATGGCTAAGCACTGGGAGTAATTTATGCACCAGTTTGTTGCTGTTGTTAGTAATCAGAATATTCAGAACATGCATGACATGCTTGAAATAAACATGTAATTAGATGACCTTTGTCTCATTAATATATCCTTGCATGATGCACAGCCATAAAACAAGCCACAGAATTTTAGGGGATGTATCCCAATGGGAAAAACTATAGCTAGTTATTTATTTTGAAAGAACCACATAAGGTCTCCTGCCTCTTAGTGTGGCTTATTTAGCTCAGCACTTCAACTGGTTGTTTGCCATGTCACGCTGATCTCGGGCTGTTCTCTTATCAATTGTATAGCTTTTGACATCCTGCATTCAAGATCACTTTGGATTAGCAGGGAATCTGGACCCTAAACTTTTGATTTCTTGTGGCACTGTTGTTCATTTGGTCCACGAGCATGTACCAATGGGGCATTTTGTTTAAATTAAAAGATTCACCACTTCTCCATCACCTTTAGATTTATCTGTCACCCTCCATCCCCCTGCTAGAAATATACACATAAGCACACGTGGAGGCAGTCGGACTTACAGACACACATCCACAGTAACGTGATTCAATATCACTAACTGTAACGGGGGCAGAACAGTAACGCTCAGGTCCCTAAGTGGATGTGGCATTGTTTAAGCCTCAGGCATACAAATTAAAGCACCTACTAGCTGGTGTAATTTGCCTGGTCAAATATCAAGACAATTCTTCCACTAGCTCCATCCAAAGAAAAAAAAAATCTCAAACTTTAAAACCAGCCTCTGCTCTCTTTTATTTCATGTATCCTGGAACTGACTCCAGGACTGCAGAATACTTACTGGTATTGGAAATAAACTGGCACTGGAAAATAAACAAAATGTAACACTAGTAAGTCACAGACGATATGACAAGATTCAGGCATGAGGACTTCTTTTTCACTGCCCAGAAAAGGCCAGCCATGGGGAAAACTAGAAAAAAAATAGCCCAAGTAAACTTGGTCAGAAGTTACTGATGGAAAAAAAATGCTGCAGGGCTTTTAAAAAGCAGCTTTCTTATTGCAGTACAATTAGATAACTAACATGGCAGTTGAAATTCAATGAGATTTGGTACTTACCTCCCTTAACTTGGCTTTTCCTCAAGCATCTGCTAGTCTCACTGCCTAGGAATTACAGACTTTCTAATTACAAACCTAATTTATCACAGCATCATTATTCAGGTTTCCCCTTATTCAGTTTTGTTGTTGTTTTTTTTAACTGGAAAACATGTTGCTGGCCAGAACCATCCACCAGCGTTAACACAAGTATTTTCTTATGTTCATTTATACTTCTGCTACTTGGATACGTTGCTTATTCTTTCAGCTACACACAGAAGTAGTGGGGCTGTTGAGTATCCCCTGAAGAGGTGGATCAGCTAAAATGTAAGGATTCTGTCTTCATTAGCTCTTATCTCTAATCCCTGTCAATATGATTGATATCTGACTTCCCAGATAAGAGCAATGTGATCAGTTGTGCAACTGTGCTGCTTCTTCCAGTTGGTACAGACACTCAGTCACTGATATGCATAGTAGGTCCTTTCAAGCACCTCTGGGTAGTTTCAGACAATAAATCTTTTTTCCCTAAAAGTTGGGAGGACACTCTAGCAAGACAACAGGTTTTTGACTGATTTTTTTCTCAGGGAGGAAATTAGGAAAATAAGGATTGTCAATATCTTTTACCCTCCATGGTCACGTCAATTCAGAACTCTCTTTTTTTTGGCTTCCTCCACAACCAGAAACGCCATTTTTTTCAAATCTCTCTGCCGAAAATTTCTAGTCCTGACTAAGAGTAAAAATTAAACATATTGCAACAGCATTCTAAAATTCTCCCTGTGTCTCAGCCCAGTAAGATGAAAACATTGTTGAGTTGGTATAAATACAGGGCCTTAAGGTAGGAATTGCTGACAGTCTAGTGGACAAGACAGAAACACAGGTAGAGAGAGGCAAAGAGATTTGCTCAGGCTTACCCAGAAGGTCAGGAGCAGAGGTAGGAGCTGCTGTCTGCCCACATGGGTAAGTGTCCATTGGGAAACTACAAAGACCTGAATAAATCCATTTCAAATATCCTAAACCAGATTGACACGACTTCAGAGCAGCTTTCACCTCCAGTCTTCTCATAGACTATCCTGTGCATCAAAATAAAATAGAAAATATGTGTAGCATCCCAAATTAGCTTCATTGCGAGCTGGCTACATAATTAACTGGGAAAAAAAAGGTATATTGCCTTGGTCTACTTACAACAAGACTTTAACAGGCTGATTGCAGAACATTTTTGTCTTTTGGCAATATTCCTCAGTTTCCCTAACCCATACCATTCTATGATTCTATTTCACTTGATACAGGTGAAGCAATTTGGCATGTTGGTCACACAAAGGGAAATTGTGGTTTCTTGTTTCTGTACAACAGTAATTTTTGAAAGCAAGAAGAGTTAATTAAGTGCCTAAATGTGAGTATGTGACAGAGCCCAGCTTCAGCTTCCTGATCTTAAAGCATTAAAATAATATTTCACAGTTAATTTCAGAGACACCTGTCACACAGATGTAAGCCAATAGAGCAGCTTGTCACTGGAAGAATGGCATTTGCTTGGTGAAGAGGTGATCTGGAATCTTTCAGTCACAGAGGGATCACCACTCTGCAATTCAGTATTATCTCTCAAGTTTAGCAAAAGCACTGGAAATGTTTGTGTTGCAAAGGTGTTTTTTTGTGAAAGTAGAGAAATTATGTTCAAAATACTAATAAATATCTAATATACATGCAGAAAAAACCCCTGAAACAATCCATGGAAGACAACTAAGAAAATAAGACATTTCATGGAAGCAGAACATGGAAAAACTTTTTCCCCACTTCAGCAACAAGCTATTTTTTATCTCCTAATTCCAGCATATTATTTTTCTGCTCTTTTGTTATTGTTACTATTCCTCTCCATATAAACATAAGAGTCATAATCCAGAGCTCCCAATACTGTACAAAAATAGAACATATTGATGGCCCAAGATAGCACTAAGTTTGAAGCCATGTTATTGAGAGCAGGAAAGGTTGAAATTTATTGTTAAAACTTCACTGCTCTACTTTGAAGAGTCAAGTAAACTGCTGTTATTTACTGACCTATTACTTTCCTAAGTTGTTTACCTTCTGAAAGGTAAATTGTCTTCTACAGGGGAAGACATGGCCTTCTTTTTCTCTTCTTTATACAGAGATTAGCACAACATACCCCCTAGTCCTTTCCAAACTGGATGTTTGGAAGTTTTGCTAATATACTAGCAGGCTTCCAATGTTCAAACACACAACATGTTGGTATTTTCCTGTTTACCTTCTGTTTCAACTGAACAAAAATATTTAGTCCTGAAACAGGAAAAAAATCCCAAGCAGCCAAATCTAAAACACTAACTTCACTCAGTTTATCATGAAATTTAAAATGATCTGAAATATACATTGGGCTCTGAGTCATCTCTATTTGTGATCAGCTTGGGCTTAATTCTTTATATTGTTCCTATTTTCTCCCCTTTGCTGATGGTTTATAAACATATGGTTTAGAAAACATTATAGATAGAAGATGCATTGGATAAATCAATCAATAATTACTTTATTTCTCTTCTTTTAGCTGTATTTTCATTAAAGTAATACCTCTTTTTATGTGTGATCAGGGAAATCTTTGAGGAAAGCCTATTTGATAAGCCAAGTTTTCCTACACAAACCTCAACTCAATTCAGCTTTCTCCCCAAAACCAGAGTTTGCTCCATGGCAGGAAATCCAAGACTGAAATGCTGATAAAGAATCCCAGTGAAATCCTCCAAACATTCTTCATAATATCATGTGTGATATAGTGACAAGCTATACATTTCCCTGGCACTGAGATTGAAAATGGAAATGTTAAGTATAAATCTTTGTGGAAGTTTCAGTAATTTTTAATAATTTGTTCTTTTGTGGCATTCATATGTGAATGATATATTTGTCCTAGAGCAATGCGAATTCATTTCCCCACATCTATAATATCTGCAGTAAGCTAAATTAAAAATACATTTGTACTTGTACAGTTAAATGATCATATTTAATGAAATGTCGGAGATGAATCTTAGCAAATAGTCAGGAAATTATTTCAGAAAGAGCAGCATTTCATTACTTGCCAGTCAGGGAAAAGCAAAGAGATTAAACAAATGGTTTACTACTCCAGGATCTCTGAGGAGGTGGGGGAGGTCCTCTGCATGGGGTGCCTATGAATGTTAGACCTCAGTGGAGACTTTTACCTGCAAGTGAGGGAGCATTTCTACTGCACCAGGCCGACATGGCTAATGCTCTATGACGAGAAAGGTTTGTGGATACCTGAGCCCCAAGAAGCTGTGGGTGGTGCATGGGTGCTGCATTTGGTTGCTGGGAAGAACATGAAGGCTCTCCCTATGTTTGTAAACTGGCAACACTTTTCCTGCTTCTCTCCCACATTCCATCTCTTTTGGTTATTTAAAATTACAAGCTCTCTAGGCTACAGACCATCACAGACTGAATCAGGTCTTCCTGGAGGATCTAATCTAACAGATCTCTCTGTGCTACTGTGAAACAACTGCTACTAATGCATGACAGAAGATAAATCAACATCCACCAATAGCATCAATATTTTAATTAATTAATTTTCTTGAGTTCTGCAAGAAGTCCTGTGGGAAGACTGGACTCATTTGGATATCAAAATTCAATTCTAAACTAAAGATACAAATAGAATGAGAGATTATACAAATAACAGAAAATATGCTGATTTTATGGGTTCTGCAGATGAGAAAAGTGAATGAAGATGGAAGCATAAAAACTCTTCCTTGGCAAAAAATTTGCCATCAGAGGAAAAATTTTCAGGGACTTGAAGTAAAAGAAATAGCTGAACTGCAGCATTTAATTATTATTAGAGAGTAACAGATGCCCATACACACATATATGTGCATATAGTAGACAGCAAAAGGTGAAGACGGAGGCAGTTTTGAGCCTCACTCATCCAGTCATGCACACATACAGGCTGCCATTTCTTCTTTCATTTCTACCTTGTCTTGGGCCCTTCGACCACAAGGTCTTTGTGAAAGAGCTGAGTTTCTTGCATCCCATTCTCCCTTTGTTTTTCTTTTGCTTGCTGTAGCAATAGCAAATTAAGAAAGCAGACAAAGTAAGCTGCAGTTTATTTTGTACATCTGTGCCCACATTATGTTTAAAATAAACATCTGAATGCAGCAACCCACACGGAGGAGTTTACTTGAGATCCTGATTTGCAAAGTGGAAGGAGAAGCTGGCTGGATTAGCTAAGCAATTAATCAGGTGTGCAAAGCCATCTGAAGTCTCTGAACAACATGTTGGAGAAGAGCTCAGATCATGCATACAAAATTGAATCGTGGCAAAACAGTTGAGGCACATCAGGTTTGAATGAGGAGAATGTCAATCACTTCTGTTTGTCAAGGTCCTTTGTGATGTGAGTCATCAACCTTAAGGAGAGACAAAGGATCTGGGTAGGGATCAGCATAATTCTCATGTCTGCTCCGATTACCTTCAGGGATGTACATATAGACTTGCCACATATTTCTAGATAGGTTCTTATTTTTGGAATCTTCTCTCTTTTCTCATTTGGATTTCTTTTTGGTGTGGGAACTTTTATAGGCGGGCAAGTGTTGTCTTTAGTGGCCAGTCTTGTGAAGTGTCCACAGTGCCACTGGAAGGCTGAGGGAAGTAGGAGAAAAGGACTAGAAACAGGTTCAAACATGACTGCAAAATTTGGTCCACCATAACTTGTCACTATTCTTTGTTACAGAGCCTGAGGAAGGTTTGAGGGAGTTTTGTGGCAGGAGATCAGAGAGGGCTTTCTACACAGGAAAGCTGTTAATGCTCTTTTGCTCCTTAGAATTTGGGGCTGGGAACTTAGAGAGTAGATTCTTCAACAAGACTTTTTTCTCCTAATTGCTGCAAAATATATATGCACCTAATAATCACTGCAACACAGTACTAAAACAGGTGCTATCAAACTATCACCTTTCAATCCATTGAATACTGCTTGGGCAAAGATATACTTCCAGTCTCTTTTGCACTTGCAGTTTAAACAGGGCAGAATGTGCCACAGACAATTTTACACAGCAACACATTTAGGGGTTATTTGGTACCATGTTATAAAAACAGATGATGTGAAATAAAATCCACGTACAAACTGCATGCCAAAATCCATAGGAATTCTGAATCCATTTTCAGAGTCTAAATATCTCAGGTGAAAACAAAAATAAACATTCAAGAAAACCACATTTTCTTAAGTGGCAGTTCTGTTAGTTTCTGGTTTCAATAGTGCTCAGTGAAACAACTGAGGTGCACAATGAGGTTTTAAGCTTCAAGTTCTGATTCGGTAAGGCACTTAATCTGTGTACATTTAATCAGATATTCTTAAACGTGTTACTGAACTGACTCCTAAATGCTGCTTATATTTGTCTCTTTGCCATTGCACTGTTCACTCCCTCCTAATCTTCTACTTTATAGTGGATTTGCCTTCCCTTAGCTTTTGTTCCTTTTGACTTCTTAATCAGGAAAACATACAGACACCCAAAGTACAGCAGCACAGCATCCTACATCCTAAGGAGAAGTTTCAGTGAAAATCTAGGACAGGAACAAACCATTCTCAATGTGTTATACTAGGACCACTACAAAAAGAAATTAAGAATAGCTACTCAGGACAGGCAATTTCAAATTAGCAGACAGCAGCAACAGCAGCAGCCAGAGTTGTGCTTCCCTAGGACAAAAAAAAAAATGAGCTTGTGCATTGGATAAAGCACAACAACCTCTGAAGATTTCATCCTAGCAGCAGCAGAACCGCAGGAATCAAAATACTTGTTAATGTTGTAGTATGTTTGGTTTCAGTCAGACAACAGAAGAATTCATTCCATTTGCTCTGTTTCACCCTCCTGAACTCCATCCCCACAATAGCTTTGCAAGCATATCTGAGCAATTCCGCAGTGTGTTTTACATCCGTGGTAAGAGTCAGATCTGCTGTGCCTATATGCCAGCCTTGTCTTACAGAGGCTCCAATGAGTGATTCTTCCCCAAATTTGGTTCTGTGAAAAGCTGCTTGACTGCTCCAAGTAATCTTTTTTGCTTTTCATCTTAGTTTACTCTTAAGGGTTTTTAGTTTCATCTTTTGCTGCTGTCCTAATGTACACAAATCACTTTTAGAGATAGTGTCATGCTTACGAAGGGAGCAATTTATCAGTGCAGACACCTCTTTGATGAAGGATGGTTTGTCTTTACAAGGCTGGACAGCCCCAACTGAATTTCAATTTGCTATGGCATGCAAGGGGATTTAGGGGATTAAGGTTGGTGAGAGGCTTTGAGCTGTAACCAGCTTATTATTGCTGAAGGAATATATGATTTGAAAACCTTGCTTGTCTTGATTTGTTTTAGTATGTGGGGGTGAGGTGGAGAGGGATGAGTGAGAAAAGCAATAACCTACTTGATGATTTAACAGTGATTACTTTTCTTCTGCTTTACAAGTTGCACACTGCCATTTTTAATGGGACAAGTAGAGCTCATAGGGCCAGGTCAAGTTGATGCCACCTAAACATCTGATTAATAGTGTTTCACTACTAATAACAGATACTAAAACTTGTCATAAAAACAAGGCTGTAGGGGAGGGAGAGAGTGGAGAAGGCAAGAAATATAAGTCATAAGTATTTATGTAAATGAAGAGGTGGTGAACTGATAACAAACAAATACTGTTCTGATCATATGTTGTCTCCTTAATACAAGCAAATTGCTAAGGAATAACATATACTGATAAAAAAGATATATTAAGTATCTCATTCACCTATTTTTTGTTGGAATGGCAGAGTGAGAGGAAACCCAGAGGAATCTACTGGCTTAAAGCTATGTTAGGTACTTTGTGCACCATGATATTAATTAATTGCTGATAAATACAAAACTACTGTGAATCAAACACCATGAAGTCTAAGATTAAAGCAACTACTACTATTTTTAGTTGAATTCTGATTCTTTCAGGTAAGTAAACCACTACAGGACTCATTTATGTGTTATGCTAACAAAGGGCCATTGTGGTTGCTGTTATACTGCTAGGAAGCTGAGCGCAGGGAAGAATTCCAGCTGTGTGATCCTTCCCAGGGGAAAATTCCTGCTTCTGCCAAGCATTCACTTCTGAGAATCTGATCTAGCTCCCACCAAAAATATTATCTATTTTCTTCAGAAGGATTTGAGATAGATCCAGACTTGGATGGAGAGCAAAAGAAATGTGTGAAGTTGCTTCTCCCTTTCTCTTCTTCTCTAGGATCCTGTGCTTTCCAAGATGGACACTAAATTCCTGGCTGTACCCTTGGAGCAGAACAACAGAGCAGAGAGGAGATAGCATGCATCTATCTATCTAACTATCCATCTATCTATCTCTCTATCTATCTGTCTATCCTGTGCTTTCCAAGATGGACACTAAATTCCCGGCTGCACCCTTGGAGCAGAACAACAGAGCAGACAGGAGATGGCATGCGTCTATCTATCACACAGAATCATAGGATATTAGGAGCTGGAAGGGACCTCGAAAGATCATCTAGTCCAACCCCCCTGCCACAGCAGGATTGCCTACACCAGGTCACACAGAAGCGCGTCCAGATGGGTTTTGGATACCTCCATAGAAGGAGACTCCACAACCTCTCTGGGCAGTCTGTTCCAGTGCTCTGGCACCTGAACTGGGAAAAAATTTCTACGTGTATTCACACGGAATCTCCTATGCTTCAGCTTACAGCCATTGCCTCTTGTCCTGTCACTGGGCTTCACTGAGAAGAGCCTGACCCCAGCCTCCCGACACACACCCTTCACATATTTAAAAGCAGAGATGAGGTCACCCCTTAGCCTCCTCTTCTCCAAGCTAAAGAGACCCAGCTCCCTTAGCCTTCCCTCATAAGGAAGACGTTCCAGCCCCTTCATCATCTTTGTGGCTCTGCGCTGAACTCTTTCCAGCAGTTCACTATCCTTCTTCAACTGAGGGGCCCAGAACTGGACACAATATTCCAGATGCGGCCTCACCAGGGTAAAGTGGAAGAAGGACCTCTCTTGACCTACTAGCCACACCCCTTTTAATACACCCCAGAATCCCATTGGCCCTCCTGGCCACAAGAGCACACTTCTGGCTCATGGTCATCCTTCCATCTTTCTATCCATCTATCTATCTCTCTGTCTACCTATCTATCTGTCTATCATCTATCACAATCAATTCAACTTCTTAGGAGGGTTTCCTGGTAAGCAGCTATCAGGTCATCCTCATACTCTCCTTGGTGTGCTTTAATGAACATTTAAGTGTTTCACAAGAATTGGAAGCATTTCAGCAGGAGATAAAGCCTCCTCTGAATGCTCAGAAGAACTCTCAGAGCCCTTCCTAGCAGAACTGAGATTTGAACTGAGGTCTTTTCCAGTTCAGGCAGTTTATAGTGCCCAAGAGAAGCTGAGTAAAATGGTCCCAGTTCTATGAACCTACAACATCCTTCTCAAGAAAAACTGATACATGTTGCTAGAATAAAATCTCCATGTTTATATAAGGTGCTTCCCTTTCCCTTCCAACATTTTAAGCCATCTTTATTTTTATATATATATATATATACATTCCTCTCCTACTACCTCTTGTTGCCATAATGTTCCTTCTCTCTACAGCATGGACCACACAAAGGAGGGTTAAACAGGCTTCATGGCTGTGCTGTAGTATCTCTTTGCTAAAACTGTTAAAAAGGAGTGCCAGTTAGCTATCATTACTCTGGTATCTTCTGAGGTTGTGGTGTTGGTGCATTGCTAAGGATTTGGAGCCTGATTTTGTTTGCTGTAGACCTCAGTTTTTGTTGTTTGACTGCTTTTATACAACCACATCAAGGCTGGCATAGCTTGGGTATGGAGTTAGACACCTAGAAATCTCTGTACGTCACTTACATGAGCTGCATTACAAAAGAAAGATGGTCTGGAATGAGGATGCAGGGCTGTGAGGAGAGCTTGGACAATTTGCGGCAGCTTGGGCCATGCAAGATAGGTTCTTATCCACACAGACAGAAGAAAAAATCTTTGTGACAACAGGAAATTTCAGAGACATCCAAGACTGAGGTTTTCTTCCATCATGAATGAAATGGACTTCTGCTCCCCTGTGCTATAGCGTCAGCCCTTTCAGGCAGTGCTAAGGGTTCCTACACAGTCCCAAGAAAGAAAGGTGACAGAGGAAGCTCAGTCACGGCTTGGGCAGAGTGGAGGGAGGGTGGAGGCATCCAGTGAGGACAATCAAAGACTTTAGGCTTGCTAGTGCAAATTCATTCCCTTATCTTGACTCTCCCATACACCTACATAGGTAATTCAGCACAGATATATTTTTCTAAAGATGTCACCTGGTAAATCATCACCACAACATCCTATGATCAATACAACAGCTTGGGGAAAATACATACACTTACATACCTAGCAGCTTAAAAGAAATCTCTACTTTCCATTTCGGGCCAGAAAACAGGAGACAAATGGGGGGTGGGGAAAGACAACCAAGAAAAATCAGATTTTCTATAATTATATAAATTACAGCAAGAATGACTGTAATCACCTAAAATGCCTCTGGGGAGTTGGATTAACAGAAGACAATTTCTGAGATCCACACTCCAGGGTTTAAACCTGGGGTTGATATTCAGAATTAGACTACCAAGCTAAAATAATTAACCCTTGGGAAGCTAAAATACATAACTCAGAGGTGTACTTTCTGGCTAAAAGGGAGGAAAATGTGATTGATGTTATTTGAATATTCTTACAGATCCTAATATTTGACCAGGTCAGTCAGACCTCACACTTGAGTCCAAACAGAAGAAAAACCTTCCCAGTTTCCTTCTTCTTGATATCCAGTAAAAAAAGCGCAAGTCACTCAAATATCCCTTGAAATCAACAACAGTGACAGTTCCTTCAGTAATGTCTGTCTATTGCTAAATATATGATGAAAATACAGATAAAAAAATACAGAACTAAAGCCAATATGTAAGAAAACAAAATAAAATATTGTAAAGGAAATTAATAAATTGGCTAGAAAAATAAGCAGGATAAGAAGTTGCAATATGAAACACAGATATAAAGACACATAAATTAATAGGAATGGTGTCTTTGGCTTTATTTGTTTTAGAAAAGTGAGACATAAAGCCTCTTATCTGGCACATGGAGAATGTCTGTAGTATACGAATTAAAACACTCCAAGGAGGTCCCCTCCACACTTTCTAGTTTTGTGGTGGAGGCATGGCTGGGGCAGTAGAGGAAGATGAAGTGAGGAGGTCAGAGGTGACTGTTCCTCTACATGGATGTTTCCTTAGGTATGGACAGTGTTGCTCAATACCTCAGCTTGGATTTCATACAAGCAAGCGTCAAGGGTTTGACCCTAAGCAGAACCGTGAAGCCAAAAAGTTGTATTAACACTACCTGAATCTCCTGCTTCTCTGCACTGCAAGTTCTGGGCTTTGCCTGGAGTCTTTTCCTGTGAGTCGAAGCCACAAGTATCCCAAAAGAATCCACTACCACAAATATCCAAAACTTGAAGCTGCTGAATCTGCTACTGTTTGTGAATCCTAGACGAGATGTTACTGTCTAACAATAAAAACGTCAATAATTCTCTTTATCATGGTGAAATGTTTTTTTTTCATGTAGATATTGCTTTGAGAATAGAAGTTTGTATGAACATCAATCAGGGAGCTCACACAAATGAATAACTTACAGCCCCACTGGCAGCCAGTATTGAAGATTAATGCTGATAAACACCACATTCAACGTAAGATGTGATTTCTGAAAATAAATCAATTTATTGGATTCCCAGACACATGTATTTTGCAGTCAGCCATTGATTACTGACTCAGCTGATTCTGCTGCTCATTCATCACATGTGCTTATATAAAAGCTGAACTATTCTCTTTCAGGACTTCATCTAATATATAGCACAATTACTTGGGAAGCAGTGCTGCTCCAGTTAAAACAAATTACATTTGATAGCTGCACACTGAAGTGGCTCCATTTACGTAGCACAAACATGACAGACATACAGATATATTTTGTGTAGATAAATCCAGTGAATCAAAGAGGCACTGTTGCACCTGAGACAGTTCTGAATGTTTTATGCCATGACTCTTAAGTCTTTGAAGAGAATGTTGGTGTTTATGGCATTAATTCCTTACTTATCAAATAACCACAACGCATCACATTTGCTAGCAAACAAGAAGGGAAAGCTCCTGTTTTCAATCACTCACCTTTTAATTACAGAATTTTTCCACTCTATCTATTATTCCATGTGTCTAAATAATCCAGAGGAGCTGATAAAAACAACAGGTCTGTAAGTAACCTAATGGATAAGGAAAGATAGCAAACAGACAAAGTATTTTGATGAGATTAATTTGTAGGAATGGCAGGATAACAACTCCCTACACTGTTGTCAAGTTTTCTACGTTTTGCCTGTATCTGGGGGTAAACTACAGCAGTAGCTTTATCACCTGATGACCTCTCCTCAGCAAAGAAAAGGATCAGGAAAAGGAGAGGAGACCTGCAGTGTGAAATGAAAAAGGATTTGATGAAATGGCAAAATTAACACCAATGCCAATATAAAGTAGACAAAGTGGTATTCAGACCAGTGAATGTTCATCATTCACAATGAACAGGAAAGCATCCTTAGTAGCAAGGGAATGTCAGAAGGAGCCCAAGCAAGAGCAAGAGCACAACGAGGAATGGAGGAACCTCCATGCTCAGCAAACTTCCCCCTTTATACTGAACATAATGTTTATAGCCCTGGCTGGCTCCAAACTGCTAATGGCCTGCAGACCATGGCTGGCCTAGGATTCTCTCCAAGCAAACCCAGGACACAAATCTTTCTTCATTTTGCCTATGAAGAGGAGGCTTCTGTATTCAAGACCTGATTTTGCAAAAGTCCTTGAACAGGTGAGGGGCTCTATGAGCTTGAATGAGATAAGTTTCATCCTTCATGTTAAACACATGCTTAAGACAGAGCTGATCATCAGTCATGTTGATGCATGACATCAGTCCTGTTAAGTAAAAAAAAAAGTGGCCTAGGTACATACTTTTGTATCATATTCATCTTACCTTTACTGCTAGGAACTGGAGTTGATAACAAAATGCTAAGTGTCCCTGCCAGGCAGGAGGGTTGGAACTGGATGATCTTTGAGGTCCCTTCGAACTCTGACAATCCTATGATCCTACGATCTCATAGCTGTTTATGAAAAAGCCAGTTAGGATCAGCACTTTAGGGTCTACAAAGCAACTTCATTCTCACTGGCATTGTAAGAAGGATCAGGACACTGAAAAAAAGAGCTTTCAGTTCTGCTTTGGAACTGACTAGATGCAATGGCTTTATAAGACTGTATGACTGAAGGAAAGATAATCCTGTGACTGCAATGCAAAGTGACATGGTTTAGTGGTGACTTGGCAGTGTTGGGTTTATGGTTGGGCTCAACGATCTTAATCGTCTTTTCCAACCTAAGTGATTCTACGATCCTGTATTCAGAACAGCCTTTGCCTTACTATTTAACACTTCTTGTGGCTGTTGGCTCCTCTTTCCAAGTCTTTCTAGAGTTAATGAGTTAAACTGTCAGAAAGAAATGGAGAACAGGAAAATGGTTTTGTGAAGGTCTGCCAGAATGCCCACAAGGGTTGTAGGATCCTTGACAGGATGGAGAAGACAACAGACTTCAGTGGTGTTGATATGCCACTGATAGCAGCAAAGAACCTGTACAATGGTCTTTGTTTAAAAAAGTAGATTCTTTTTGGTGTGTATGGCAAAGTTCTTCTCTCATCTCATCTCCTCTCCTCTTTTCTCCATGATAATTGTTAGTATAATACATAGTAAACCTTATTATCTCTCTGAAAGGCTTTGCTTTCATTGGTATTATGAAAAAATTGTAATTGCTTCACTGAACAGCCATCATCCTGTCATGGCAATGACACAACTGCCATTGATCACTGACTTTTTATACATAGTCTCACTCTCATTCCTCACTACAATACAGGTTTCTTTTCTGTTGATTTAATCTAGTCAACTGCAGAACTGACATGGTCCTCAAAGACAGCTCCATCAGTCTCCAGCTGTAACTAGGAAAATAAAGAATTAAATCAGACTGAAGTTTTGCTTTCAGACTGGCTTTTGCAGGGAAGGCATCTCTCCTCTCTGTACTGCCCTGCTTGCATGTTTATGACAACCTGACTGTAATTGCAGCTGAGAAATAATTTAGCTTTAAAAGCTATTAGTCCCAGATGTACAACTGAATTCTAGTCTTCATTACAGCAAACACAGCAGGCTGAAGGAAAGCTGGCGAGGTCGGAGCTGTCTGAGGAGCAGCAAGAGGAAAAGGTGATTATCCTGGCAAAAGCCCACAGGTACATTGCCTCTCTGAGCCATCTTGGACTGGGGAGAAGCTTCATCTTTAGGGAGTGCTGCTGTCCTTTTAGGGGAATTGTGTGGAGGCAAATGCCAGGGAGATTTATGTTGTTCATTCTCTGACCTGTGATAATGCATCATTAGAGCCCTCCGTGTTTTCCACCTTCGTGAACAAAGGCTCGTAACAGGGATGATTATGAAGAAAAAGAGGAGAAGCTGCAGCAGGGGAAACGTGGTTCAGGCACACAAAACTTCACCCAGGACTTGAACAGAAAGATCTGTGATTCTGTGATTTTTTTCCTTCTTTTTTTTTTTGCATTGTACCTTTTCACTTCACTTTATTCTAAAGACTCCATCTCCCCCTGCTTATCTGTCCAAAGCTCAGACTCCTTGACAAAATTAGAACATAACACAAAACCAAAATACCCACCCACAAGTTATCCTCCTTGTTTAACCCTTCACTTTCTAGGTGAAGACTGTAATAAATTTAGAGGAATAAGAAACTTATAAGGAGAGCTGAGGTCACTCTGATCCCCAGTGAGAGCCCTACCGGGTCCTCTGAAGTGGAATGATAACGGTGAAAACTATTTCACAGCCCTGCCTACCTTTGCTTTTATCCTGACCCCAGGCAATCTTTTTATTTAGCTCACTGAAATGCAGGGCTGCTGCTCTAGCTGACTGACTGGGGAATAAGTTTATATCTATTTAACCAAACCAGACTAGCATCCTCTTCTCTGGGCATGGATGAATATGGATTCAAGCAGTTGTAATGCTTTTTTGAGAACATTACCAAGACAGTTTAATCACGGCTTACTGCACCGGTAGATTAGTACCCAAATGCAATGACCTTTTTGCTGTGGACATGAACATGCCAGAAAACCAAACTGCACTATTCTTTGTCTTGATCCAATAAATTAGGATTAAAAAACAAGAGAGACAAGTGCAATGTACTCTGAAAATATGAGTGCACCTGTTTTGTAGTGGAAAATTGGATGTTCTTTTTTGGTTTTCTCCTACAAAAATGCTCCTGCCTGAGCTTCTCTCTTAGGGGATGACGCTATAACCAGAACGTACACGTGGCTTCATACAGATTTGGCACTTGGTGACTATTAAGAAACAAACAACAAAGAAAAATTGTTGCTAGGAACTGTTAGAATACATTTGTCTGTCTGTCTCCTTCACTGTACTGAGGTTTGATTCCACAAACATGCACAAGAAAGTATGTTGTGTATAGGCAGAAGCATAGAGGAAAGAGATACCCAAAAGCTTTGTAACCACATTTAAGAGCAATCATGTTCTGAAGTGCTAGAACCAAATGCTCCATTCCTTTGCACTGATATTTTGGCACCTCCACTGAGGAAAAGTAAGCATCAGATACTTCCACATCATGACATCCATGATCTGTACCCACATTATATTTAGTCTATGTGAATACGCAGAAGGAGAGACCTGATCCCAAAATGGAATATCAGGTCACTCAAGTCAAGAACGTTTCAGGATACTCAGCCCAGGGTTTTCTCATTTCTACTTCCTTGTGCATACAGAATGAAAAGTGTTTTACATCATGGTGGAGGTTATGGCAGCATGTATCAACAGATATAAGAGTGAGCATGGCCTTATGCAGCTCTGCCCTATTCCATGTAACAGTCAGGACAGCATCTTCCAGCTTGGGGGAGAGGTGCAAGTGGATCTGTTGTCCTTCTTTGCAGGGAAAAGATGGTGAGTTGGATGTATTTTGTCACATTCCACTGTAAATGGCTGGTGTATCACCAGCAGTACCATACTACTAATTGAGAATCTGTCTTTATTATCTAACATGTCAACATCTGGACAGGAACAGCAACGAGATGCTTACTTGGCATATTGAGTGGAGTCCATTTCCACAGATGCAAGAAACCACTTAACATCAGAGGTAGTGGCATGTTCTGCACATGTTCACAATCAGATTTCAAATAGGGACCACTCTGATCCAAAAAGAAATAACTTTTCCTGGTAAGCAAATGAAGAAGCCTAAATCTCTTTGAGTGTTCAGTGTGTTTGTTAGTCTGATCTCACCTGTTGGTAACCAACACATTTCTGATGGTATGGTATGTAAAATAAATAATTCAAAACAAACAAAAAACAACTAAGCAATACAAAAAGGTGGTAGCTTGATTTTGGTGAGGCATAACAGATGTTTTGCTTAAGTACAGTTGTATAATACTTGCATTAAAAAAAGAAAGTAGTTTATTTCTCGTGTCCTGAAAGGCATGCAGTAAAAATAATTTTATTACTCCCAGGTGTATTCCTCAGATGCTCAGGTAAAGTGAAAATATTTTTATAATGGTTATAAAACATTTTGCAATGTCTTAATCACACATGGGGTAAAATTGAGATAGCACAGATGGTTTTGATGCACAAGACTAATGCAAGGCCAAAAAGATTGCTCTTCATACAGGTTTGTTGTATGTATTTAATTCAAAAAAGCAGCTCTGCAGGTAGAAAGCTGTAGTTCCTTATGACAGCTAATTCCAGCACTTCCCTCATTACATCCTTAACTTAGATAAGTCCTTAAAATCAGGCTAAGTCCCACTGAGGTAACTTGCTTGTGTCAAGTTAGTCATACTTAAATCTGTGGTTTGGTTGAAGTCTGCTCCGGTGAAATCTCCGATACTCCTGGCACGTGAACATCTATTTAGACTCTGCCTCTGCAGCCAAGTACTCCTTTGGAGAAGGTGCTGCTTATCACTGAGGTTTTAAGCATCTTATAATGTAGAACCTTACTTTAACAATCATGGAATTATTTTGGTCGGAAGAAACCTTTAAAATCATCAAGTCCAACTGTTAACCCAGTGTATTACACGCTACAGCAGGAAGTATATTAGGGCTGTGTGAAACTGGTGCTTTTCATCTTCCGCTGGTGGACCTGCTGTGCTTGGGGCAATGATGGAAACTATCCTGGCAGGGACACTAGCCAAGGATGTAGAATTACTGGGAAAGCAGGTTCTTTTCAATAAGGTGAAGAACTTGCTATCCTGTGCTTCCAGTCAAGGTTGAAGATCATTCAAGCCTTGGATGAACCTTCCTAAAATGTTAAGCACTTTCCTGGCAACCTGTTCCAATGTCTGATAACCCTCCTGGTGAATAAATTCTTCCTAATATCCAATCTGAACCTTGCCTTGTAAAACTTGAAGCCATTTCCTCTTGGCCTATCACTTGTTACCTGGGAGACGAGACCGAGTCTCACCTTACTACCACCTCCTTCCATTCTGCTTCACATTCCTTCCTTGTAGTGCCCTGAGAACTCCCCAAAACCTAAGTACCTCACTCGGAAATTACTTACTCAGCATCTGATGAGCAGCAGAATCAGAGACATATCCATTTCTCTGCTCTAATCCACACACACCACTTCTGTCTGCCTGTCCATTACTGTAGCATTACAAAAGTATTACAGAGAACCAGCTCTAAATGGGTCACCCTCAGGTGTCCCATATAGCTAACCGGCCCTTTTAGTAACAACAGCAGGTTTGGTACGTAATGTCGGGAGTAAATTACACTCACCCCACAGAATTACAGTTGTTGATCCTGTAGTTCCTGCATGCATGGGTGAACCCTAGTGCTGATATGTCCACTCTTCAGAGCTTTTCAATGTGCAAACAACTTCGGAAAAGGATCTTCATCCAGTTACTTCATTAAGTAACACGGAACTGTAGCAAGCGTTTAAAACAATATGTGATCAGATTGCAAGGTATCCTCCCATCCTTTTAAGTCATAGCTGTGCACTTCTCATGCACAGAGATCAAATGAGTTTTCTAACGTCACATACTAGGATGACAGTGGATCCAGGAAGCTGCATTCACTGCTCCAATGAAACCAAATCTTTCTCCTTGTGCCATGCTGGAAAACCTTGCAAAAGGGTAATACATATTTAAACTCCAGTAAGTGAGGTGAAATCCACCTTAGTGTTCACACACCTCTAGAATTAAAAAAATCCTACCTATGTAGTCAGAGTTTAGAAAATAATGCTCCAAGAATTCCTCCTGTAAATCTTGACATTAAACCAATCTTACCCTTGTCTTGCCACTTGAATCATTTATTTAAGCAGTGATAATAAAAGGTGTCAGCAATTCAGTTGTAAGCTTTTGAAGATTTCTGTGCGCCTTGACCTTTAAGTGTTTGCATCTTGACAGGTGAGCTGTTCTTAACGTCTCCCATGAGATATGGTGGGGGCAAGGGGTCAGGCACGCTAATGATAAAATTACCATTTACCTTTTACCTCACCAGGCTCTCAGCCTGACATTATAAATGTAGGTAACCTTTCACCTGAAGGCTCTCTTTCTTCTGCACTGCTAGGGATTATAGAGAAATAAATGTGCTTGCAGCTGCAGAAGAGGCATCAGTCAGGGAAGAGGGGAGTGGAAGGGGAGAAAGTGTTTTCAGTGATCCTGTCTCTTTAATTCTCCTTTTTTGTTATTTTAAAATCAAAACTGTATTTTTAGAAAAAGAGCTCTACCCCGGTTTATTTTAACAGACATATCTGTTATATTCTTAGGAGTCCTTGCAGACAAGTTGCCCATTAGCCAGCAATGTGCTTTTGTGGCCAAGAAGGCCAATGGTCTCCTGGGGTGCATTAAGAAGACAGTGACTGGCAGGGCAAGGGAGGTTCTCCTCCCACTCTGCTCTGCCTCAGAGAGAACACATCTAGGGTATTGTGTCCAGTTCTGGGATCCCCAGCTCAGGAGAGACAAGGAACTACTGGAGAGAGTCCAGAGGAGGCTACAAAGATGCTGAGGGGGCTGAAGCATCTCTCTCATGAGGATAGGCTGAGAGCTCTTGGGCTGGTTTTCCTGGAGAAGAACAGACCTAGATTGGATCTGGTCAATCCTTAGCAATATCTAAAGGGTGGGGACACGAGGATGAGGCCAGACTACTCTCAGTGGTGCCCAGTGACCGGACAAGGGGCAATGGGAACAAACTGGAACCCAGGAGGTTCCATCTGAATAGGAGGAAAAACTTCATGCCTGTGAGGGTGCCAGAGCCTTGGCCCAGGCTGCTCAGAGAGGTTGTGGAGTCTCCTTCTCTGAAGAGATTCTAAACTCAAGTGGAGGTGACCCCTGCTTTAGAAGGCAGGTTGGACTGGATATCTCCAGAGTTCCCTTCTGACCCCTACCAGTCTGTGATTCTGTGATCTGGCTATTCCTACTATATTCCATTATCTCTACTAGCATGTAATTTCACTGAAGACTGTTCTGTTCTTTCTTGCTAAGATGAAAGTACCATTTGTTAACTGATTAATGCAACTGATATGACAGCAATCAATGAGGATTCTTTCAGGAATACATGGTCACATTAGTGAGACTGTATGGATGATGAGCATTATTTGCATAGCCCAACAGAGTCAAACTGTTCATATTTGAACCCTGACCCAAGTTCTCTTGAGCTTCAGCAGTTTTCAGACAAGTCAAGATCTCTCTTCCAATGGCAATACTATTTGATCAGTGGTTATGGGGCCACAATAAGAGCTTTAGAAATACAAATACAAATCTGAAGGCTGCCTAAGGACTGCTGATCTCCCATCCATCTGAGACACGTCTTATTGCTCAGAAGTGAACAGTTACACAATTTAGTGTACTATGAATCTTAAATAGCAAGAATGGGGAGTATTTACTTTTCCACTATGAAATGTTTAAGGTTTCTGGAAGCCATGCATATTGTGGACAGGACAACTACAATGTCTAGGAGAAATGATAAAGCTGGTGCTAGATGTAGAGCCTGTATTTGGCTGATTCATGGGTAGGTGATTCATATACTGACTTGAAATATATATTCTTCTTGCCAGAGTTAAAGCATACAACAGTAGAAGACATATGAAGAGACAGACACAGAAAATGAGATTCAGTTCATTTCACTGATCAAGAGCCAAATAATCAGAAGCTTTAGCAGAATTACCTCTCAAGAAGAACAGCCCCTTTCTGATAAATGCAATCACACAACTGCTAGGGGATAAATCATGCAAATTGAAGACTATAATTCAAATATAAATCTTTATATTCAGTTTAGTGAAATTTGGTGCTGTGTGAACATTATTCATATATATGAATGTTCAGGCACAAATCTTGTTGCATTTTATTCATGCAATAAGGATATACATTGTGCAAAACTTTCATTCAATGGATATTGAGCTTAATGAAATTGGACTCTGGGAAGTCTATACAAATTGTTTCATCATCTTCATATCTGAAAACCTAAGTAGATCTGTTCGTAGTTTCATCTGTTCATATACAGATAGAGAGTACACACACAGAGTTCAAGCATCTAATAAATGAAAGGCACAACTTCATTACCACATTAAGCTGGCAGAGTAAGAGAAAGGCTTGGTTTGTACCAGATTGAAAGGGCAGCCAGGTTACAATGCTGAAAAAAAAAAAAAAGGCCCTAGAAGAAACACTGTCCCTTCAAGAAAAGGGTATAGCTCTCCTCTCACATCAACCTGCACTGTATCTACCACCAGGGAGTTTGTGAAGCAGGACAGAAAGCACAGGAAAAACCTTCCTCTGGGAAGCTTGTGCTCAAATCAAATGTGTTGAAAGGACACAGACAGGGATGTCATTCATCCTGGCAGAGTCATTTCCAGGCTTATCAGATTATGTTCCACTTGTCTGAATACTCTTGTTTTACTTCTGTGCATCAACACAAACTCAGCCCCCAGCACCAAAACCAGATTAATTTCCACAGCACAAAGGGCTTAACTGTGCTTTTCAGCAGGTTTTCCTCCTACCCCTTCTGCCCATCTTCCTCTTGGAATAGATTGCTGCTGCCTCATTCAAACTCTACATTTTCTGTGTACTATTTCTAGCTATCGCTCAGATCAGAGGCACACACAGCCTCATAGGGATATGTAATAACTTTCACAACAGCATGAGAGGTTGCAGAGACACCACTGATGGAATATAAGTTGCTGGCAACATTTAGAAATGCTTTTTACAGTTTATGACATATTCCCATCCTCTGATCCGTTTATCTGGGACTGATATTCCATACTTCTGCAAAGTTTTAAGTACAGTTACCAATTCTGTTGAGGAGGGAAAGAAAAAAGAATCCTGCAAGCAAAATATTTCTTTTCCCTCCCCAAGACTGCAGTGTTGGAGAACTAGCACAGGTCAGGCTCATTCAGTTCAGGAATCGTTTTCTGATTCCAAGTTAGGAAACAGAAGTATTGTGAGCACTTAAAGGGCAGATTCCTCCACTGACAGAGAACGCACTTTTAGCCCTCACAAATCCTGCAGTGTTTCTCAGCATGCACTAACACAACCCTTGCTATATTATGCCAGGAAAACCCCTCAAATACTGGATTACCTTCTGGCTCATCCCTTTTGTGTTCATTGAATATAAATGATGTTGGCTGGCTTGAAGGAATCTTTCTTTTGATTTCCCAAGGGATATTCACTCAAGAGGTGATCCTGCAATGCACTGAATATGTTGAACATTTAAGGAAGCTAGAGGAATTTGAGAGGCTAAAGTCATTAAGAGGAGATGTGTTGCATTGGCTATGTCTTGTGCAATGTCATGCAAAATATTTCCAGGATAGCAAGAGAAACCAGTGATACTTCAAAGCAAAACAACCCCAACAACAAGAAAGGTCTAATAAGAAACAATTCCTGGAGGGAACTCTTACCAGATACCCCACATTCCTGAATCTGCAGGGAGGATCTGGTTTAATGGTAAGGATGACAAGTTGAAAGGAAATGGCCCCGACTAGTGCCATGGGAGGTTTAAGCTGGATACTAGGAAAAATTTCTTCACTGCAAGAGCAGTTCAGCATTGGCATAGGATGCCCAGGGCAGTGGTGGAGTCACCATCCCTGGAGGGATTGAAAAGGCATGTAGATGTCGTGCTGAAGGACATGGTTTAGTGGTGAATTGGCAGTGTTAGGTCAAAGGTTGGGCTTGATGATCTTAGAGGTCTTTTCCAACCTTAATGACCCTATGACCTAGGGAGATCAGGTGACTTATCACTAGCCACACAGCTCACATCTACTAAATTCAATGAGAAATATTTTGCAGATTGTCTAGAAAACTAAGATAACAGGGACACATTGGAAATACAGATGTGTCCACTTGTTTATTGATTCCTGAAACTTTCAAAACAACATTAACCATGCAAAAAGGCAAAAATATGACATGCCAGTTCAGGAATGGAAGAGAAAGGAGCTGACTACTTCACAGAACGGTTTGTGTCAAAGTAATTCTGAAAAATAATCAATAGTCAACTCTAGTGATGGATTGAGCATTCTGGCAGGTACTACAGCATGTAATACTTCTAATATTTTTTTTTTTACAGTTTATGGAAAATAGAATAAGTGGCTATGTCTGTTTACATTTCAAAAAGGCATATGTTTTTCAAGTAAAAATAAAAATAGTAGCAGTGCTGATCAAAAGTCAAATCTAGCAACACTTTGAAATATATTTAGTTTGGGGAAAAAATGTTTAAAGTTGTTTACTGCCAATATTCACAGCTTGCTCTGCTCTGGGGAAAGACTGGAACTAACTTCAGGTCTCTGACTTCAGTGGGCTCTGGATCTAGCCCTTATACGTGGAGCTACTCCATGACCTTTACCTCTTGCTGTGCTTTATACATCACCAAGCACATGGAAATTACTTATAAATGAAAGATAAACCCCATTAATTCATAAATAGCTGTAATAGGAAGGATTTGTTTTGACGGAAAAGGCACACTTCCTGTGTTTGCTTTCCAGATTCCTCCTGATGAATAAAGCTTAATCTTCCTGGGTTAGATTTCTTACTTGTAGCATGATATGCTGTATAAATGTTTCCTAAATGCAAAATAACTGAATATACATGTGGATGCATACATACATGTGAGCACATATGGAGATCTGTGCATATACATTAAAATCACAGAATCACAGAATATTAGGAGTTGGAAGGGACCTTGAAAGATCGTCTAGTCCAACCCCCCTGCCACAGCACGATTCCCTACACCAGGTCACACAGAAGTGTGTCCAGATGGGTTTTGAATACCTCCACAGAAGGAGACTCCACAACCTCTCTGGGCAGTCTGTTCCAGTGCTCTGGCACCTGAACTGGGAAAAAATTTCTACGTGTATTCACACGGAATCTCCTATGCTTCAGCTTACAGCCATTGCCTCTTGTCCTGTCACTGGGCTTCACTGAGAAGAGCCTGACCCCAGCCTCCCGACACACACCCTTCACATATTTAAAAGCAGAGATGAGGTCACCCCTTAGCCTCCTCTTCTCCAAGCTAAAGAGACCCAGCTCCCTTAGCCTTCCCTCATAAGGAAGACGTTCCAGCCCCTTCATCATCTTTGTGGCTCTGCGCTGAACTCTTTCCAGCAGTTCACTATCCTTCTTCAACTGAGGGGCCCAGAACTGGACACAATATTCCAGATGCGGCCTCACCAGGGTAAAGTGGAAGAAG